>CANXYI011314864.1:0-12129 GCA_948208565.1 Hura crepitans | reverse complement strand
AATTTAATTGGGTCTAATGGCCCTTAACCAAAATTTTGAGCATTTTTATGTCACTTTTTAAGGTAAAAATTCATAAAATATTCTAGAAGCTTCCAAAAATTCTCATTCTGGTCCCTAAAATCCTCAATTATAGTCACTAAGCACCTTGCAAAATTTTAGCCCAAAATTCCATCGAAAACAAAAATCACTATTCACCATAGATCGAATTTTAAATTCAAAAATTCATAAAATATTTCCTAGTGCTCCAAAAATTTTCATTTTAGTTTTAAAATTCCTCAATTAATGAGACTAAGGTCCATGCAAAATTTCAAGTTAAAAGTCAACTATTAACTTGTTAGCACTATTCACAGTCAGAATAAAATTTTCAGAAAATATATCAGATGACCTCAAAAAATTCTGATTCTTTCGCCATCATACTCAACGGAATTTTTGAAGTTTAGGGTATGGTATTTTTGAGACTATTCGAGCACATTCCCGGGTCTTAGGGCTGTCCCGGCCCGAAATAATTTTAACTCCGAAAATAGTAGTTTATGACCTAAAACGAATTATTGATTCTGCTAAAATTTTTAATTCTTTCATTTTCCCTATTTTTAGGCCCGTCAAACTTTTATGACCAATATGCTAGTTATCGGGCTCAGAACGATGACCCAGACCATAGGGAACATCATTTAGGCCTATCCGGTACTGTTCACAAGACTTTGACTTTCGAGCGTTACACTTCAACTACTTCCAAGTGGTGAAGCCTTTGGCCATGAGCCCACTGTTCATGTAGCCATTAAATGAACACCTTTATCTGTTTAATGTCATCAAGCTTGTTTCTCATCTTCAACACATTAGCCCTTCATTGTTCAAGGTAGTCCGATAAGGTTTCATTGGGTTGCTATCTATAGCTATTGGCATTATAAATGAACATCTTTATCAGGTCAATGTCATTAGGCTTATTTCTCATCTTCAGCGACTTAGCCCTCCATTGTTTAAGGTAGTTTGACAAGGTTTCATTGGGTTTCTGTCTCACCAATTCAAGATCTTTTAGAGTCACCTCAATGCTGGCATTGTTAGAATACTGTCTATTGAAGGCCCTTGCTAGTTCAACCTAATCTTCTTTGACTCTCCTTTCATGGCAGTGATACCAATCCAAAGCTTGGCCAGTAAGAGACATATAGAACAGGCTTACTATTTGGTCTTCTGAAAGGCTAGTGGCCTTTGTAGCTATAGCACGTTGCTTCAAATGGGTCCTTGGATCAGTGGTACCATCAAACTTGCTTAAGTCCAGCATCTTGAATTTGTAGGGCATGGTACAATCTAGCCTTAGGCTGATGTCATCCAAATCAATGTACTTCCCCCCAATGACAAGCCGACTCATAGCTTTTATCTTCTCATTTAGCTTTTTGATCTAATCATCTTCAATTTGTTTAGATTGAGGGACCCTGTTGTAAGCATTCTTGACTAGAGGGATGTCTTTATTAGACACCTAATCATTTACCTCATTTACTACCTCTTTTCTTTTATGAATTGCAAAAGTCTGGCCTCCTTCTTTCTAAGCATGCAAGCTAGACATGGCATTGGTAAATGCTACCATCATCCTCCTTTCCATTCCTCCTATGGCCTCCATCAACATAAACTTAGCGATGACTTCGTTAGCTAACATTGTTCCTCTCTTAGATGCTATTGGTACTTGATTGTTGGTTCTACATAGTTGCTTACCTACTCTTTTCCACTAAGTTATGAATGAAGGATCAATTATGGCTATAAAATAAAGGGTTAAAACATTATGCATGATCAATATACTAATGGTGCATGATGTATGGTATGCATGTGATGTGTGGCATGTATGTGATGTAGCATGGACAAACACAAGCAATAAGACTTCTGACCTTATTTCCCCCACACACGTGGTCAAGCCATTCCTTCCTTAGGCGGGGTTACCTAAGCATTAATAGGGGATGCCCAAGTTTGATTATGGGCTTCAATTACACCCAATGGCTTCTTATATTTAAAATGCATACCAAGATAGTGGCATATAACATTTAAGTCTAATTTGAGGTGAAAATAAGTTGGGCCCATTCTAGATAAAAAGGCACAATAGGCTTGGCCCTACTTCAACTAAGGTTAAATGTAATAAGCCTACATAGCAATCATAATACAATCGCAAACACTTAGGGTTATATAACCTAAGGGAAGTTGCTAAGCTTAACTATATAGGCTTTATTGTTTGGTTTGAAAAAGTTTTCATGGCTCCCACAAGTGGAGGTCCCTCCTATCTGGTCTTTCTAATCAAGGATAACAGTGACCAATTAGTTTGCCATTTAATAAACCTAAAGGTACAAGGTTTGTGAGTGATGGAAAGGCTAGCAATTCCCCATTCTTGAATGAAAAATGGGTTCATGGTTTGTAACACCATCCAAGATAAAAAGGGACACAATTTATATTAGATGGGACTAATAAAAATTAGAATATTAGAAGATATATTATTTGGGTGCTTTCGAATTCAATTCTAAGTCCCTAATGAAGCTGCCACTGTAGATTTTATGTTACACAGGGGATGAGGCGGTTAGTATTTGGATTCGCCACTTGGCTCTACACTAGGACCACTAATCTTTTACCAAAAAAGGGTTCAAAATCATATCTCATTTATGCCCTAATAATATACCTTCCTTTATATTCAAATGCTTATCAATCCTGTATCATACAAGTAAGCATTTTAAGTAAAAGCATACATGTCACCTTTTCACATAAAGAAAATAAGTTATAATCTTAAAATATACAACAAAGCATAAATGTAAATTGAACATTCACAAATCAAGTCATTTATTAGTTGTTGTTTGGCCTAGCAACTACCCATAATTCCATAGGAATTGATGATAATTGCCCAACTCTCACCTCTAGGAGATTGACCTTTGTTAAAAATATATTTTTTATGTACTTTTATTAAGGAAAACTCAAAATCATTTTAATAAAAAAAACACCGATTAATTGGATAAAAAAATCATTGATGTGGGGTTAGGCTTTTTACATGTAAACCAAGTTATTAAACTATCTATTAAAACCTAAAATAAACAAAAGAAATAAAGGGTACAAAACCAAATAAACAAATAAGGTATAAGCAATTGGTCCCGTCTCTACGTCAGCAAGTTTGTGTGGACTTAATATGGCCCTCGGTCTATATCTATGTGGACTATAAGATATCACAACTAATACATCCATCTGGACCTCATATCCAGCAAGGTCAATCTTACACAATAGAAGAGAAAATGATTAGTAGCACAAACAGAGGTCCATAAGGACCTAATACCAGTGCCAAATGGAATGATAACAACTTGTGCAATAAATTTACATGTAAATATAAATGATCATGGAATATGCCCAAATAATTATTATGAAAAGGAGGATGGTAGACTAATCATGCAAAGGAGAACATAAATTCATCACAACAATATTCATACGAACTATATTTCAGAACATTTACCCGTATGAACTATGCTCCTCATGAAAGAGAGTTCATGTTAAAACATGGAATACATATACATAAAACACATATTCGTGTAGACTACACTCCTCATGAAAGGGAGTCTGTATGGACCACAAATGAAACACATATCATCAAGACACAAATCCATGCAGACTACAGCCGTGAAAGGGAGTCCATGTGAACTACACATTTGTTCTAAAATATCAATGACATGCATATTAAGGAACAGAATGATTATACGACATTAAAAGCACAAATGCAAAATGATAACATGTAATAGAGTATTAAAATAGATTTTAGAAGATGAACATAAAATAATTATTAAATAATGATTTGTATACACTCTTACTATACATATTTAATTAATTAGTTCGTGTGGACCTTAGCATGTATTAAAATAAGTCTGTGCAAATTTAGGCATTAGTTTCAAAGAGCAAAGACAATTACAACTTTTAATAATATGATGAAAATATGATAAAAAAATTAAAAATGTTAACCAACTCTTATAATTAATGTGGGATTACATAGAACCACCTCACATGTTGATTAATTCCGGAAGATCCTCAATTATAAAAATAACAGAAATAGAACAAATAAAGATGAAGAATGAAAAACGCCCCAGATATTACCTTGTAATTTGCACCAAGTAATAAGACAATTGTAGGGTTTTGAAAGAACAATTATTTTGGTATGGGCTTAGGACTAGTAGAGAGAATCCTACTTTAGAGTTTACACCTTAGACTCTCAAAATTACAAGTCTTAATTCTTGATTTTTTTTCTCATTTTTTCTCCCCTAAAAAGGGTATTTATAGGGTTTATAGGCAGTTTTCTTGTCCAAAAGAGAGAGAGTTCTAGTAGAATTAGGAGTCAAAGTTTAAATAGGAAGATTGAGCTTCTAAAAGCTTTTTGAAAAAAGGTTTGTGCCAATAATGGTTCGGGGTTACTAGGTCCGTGCAGACCTGGGCTTTGGTTTACCCTAGTGGATCATGGAACATAAGCCTTATTCCTCTAGGTTAGGTCTATGTTAGTCTGTGCGAACATAGGCTTTGGCATGTCCTGGCAAACCATGGGCCATGGGATCTATTGTTTTAAGTTGGGTCTTTTTAGTTAGTGCCAACCTTATAGCATGAAGTCCAGGCATACTTATGCCAAAATGGTCTATATGGACCACGATTTTAGGTTTCTTGCCTTGTTGCTTAAAGTTATCTCTGGTTATCAACATAGGCCCAAACAATAGGGCATTTACAATTAACATTATTATCCATCAATTCATATTTTATCACACAATTAAACTTAACCACCTCAAGGTACACCTTAGTGACCATTCAGCCACTAAGTGGTACTCCAAGTTACCAATAACTCATCAAATACACCCATTTTCATATTGTAATGCCTATAAGCCAGAGTTCTATGAATAGTATCTTCTAGGGCCGAGTGATATTCCCAGTGGTGTAGGGTATCGCCATAAGGCTGAAAAGGGGCGTATTAGTCATAAAACTTTGACAAGATTGAAAATGGGTAAAACAAATGAATTTAAAAATTTAGCAGAACCAATAAATCATTTCGGGTCAAGAACTAGTGTATGAGGAGATAAAATGAGTTTTTGCCGAGATAGCCTTATGATGTATTTGGACAGACCCAAAAATACCACACCTTGAACCTTAAAAATTCCAATGAGTATAATGGAGAAGGAATTTTAATTTTCTGAGGTCGTTTGATAATTTTTTTGAATATTTTATTCTAGCGGGTGAATAGTGTCAAAAAGTCAACTATGGAATTTTGAGTTTAAATTTTAAGTGGGCCTTAGTGACACTAATCAAGGATTTTTAAAACTAAAATGAGTATTTTTTTGGAGGTCCAAAGAATTTTTTGTGAATTTCTAAAGCTTAAAATGGTATCAAGAGAATACAAGTTGTTGGATCCCCACATGTCACAATCGGGGCCACCTACCTACCCCTATATAAGAGGTCACCCATGTGCATGGACCACATGTGCCAAAGTATCATCTTCATCCTTTTATGCCCTAAAATTCAATGCCACTTCTCTCTCTCCTCCATTCTTTTTTCTTCATTTTCTCTCTCCTCTCTCCACCAAATCTCACACAAATTATATGAATCTTAACCTCCACAGTCTCTAGAAGCTAAAACTTTTAACAAAAATTGAAAATAGAGCCTAGAAAGAGAGATCTCACACTTGAGTGAATAGTGCCAATTTCTTGAGTAAGTGTTTTAATCCACTTTTTATTTTTGTTTTAGGTAGATTAATGTATCCTAAGATTAGCCATGGCCTTAGATGTCAATTTTAAGTTATCTAAGATTTTTGAGAATTTTTCTAAGGTTAAAATGTGTATGTTTAGGTACCAAAGAGACCATTGAAGGAGAACAAGGATTCAAATCTTCAAGTGGTGGGGAAAAGGGAGTTTTCACACTTTAGGTATGTAGAATAAACTTAAATTTAGTATTTCATATGAATTGTCATGTAACTATACATGTTTGGTGTATGGAATGGTGTGTTCATGGTGTTAGGCATGATATTAAGGTAAAATGATGTTATAATAATGTTAATGAACTCAAAATAATAGGTTTTGCATGATAACTTGGAAAGGAATCTAGGTGTATGTGCATGTGTTTGTTATGGCCAAATGGTGTGTGATGAATGCCATGGCATGTATAAATGTGCATATGGTATGTTAAGTAGGAAAATGGTACGAAATTGGGGTGTGTAAACTATACTTAAAAATGGATAATGGCATTAACATGTATGGCATGGAATTTTGGGGAAATAATGGCATAATTGAGTATGTAAGTTGTACTAAACTAATGACTTAGAATTGGTGTAAATATGTACCCTTTTGTGTGAAATATATCTCTTAAATGGATATGTGAGGAAAGGATTGAATTTGGAGTTGATATGGTTAGTATCATAAAAGGCATGAAATCTAAAATTGACCAAATGAATAGTGATTGTGCAACAATAGGCAAAATGTGACATTTTGTGTGTAACATGGCATAGCATGTGATCTAGTGACATAATAGACTCGAGAATTAATGAAATTGAGGATGACAGTCTTAAATAGATAATAAATAGTAATTTGTCCCATCAGTTAGACATCCACTGCATGGGTTGACCGATCAACTAGGGAGTTAGTAGCTGCTAGGTAGTTTAGTCCTCTTGGGGCCATTGTTGTCTATTGGATGTGGTGGGTGCAGCCACCGAGGTTCTGAGATGAACCTTGCACACTCGGGTATTGGGAGGTCCACCTGGGCTGATCCCTACTACCCATTTACTATATATGGATATTAGGAGGTCCCACGGGGCTGATCCCTGCTATCCACCTGTGATATTTGGAGATATGATTTGAGGTATTGGAGGTCTCATAGTGATGATCCCTACTATCCCATTTGCAGATATTGGGAGCTCTACAGACTAATCCCTGCTATCTACCAGTCTGGTATTAAGAGGTCTATAGACTAATCCCTACTATTGGGCAAGGTAGATATAGCTACCGAGGCCCAAAATGTGGGCCACTGCACAGGATAGTTCCTCTTATCCAATGTTTTAAAGTATTGTCTGTCTATTATGGGCCTAAAATATAATTAACTTAATCCCGGACTATAAATATATAAACTGTTACTTAATAAGAGAACTAGACATAATCAAATAGGGTAAGTGGCATATAGGCTAATGTGTTGCATGATGCATATGTGTGCATGCATTGTGACATACTCTTTTTTTTCTATTTTACCACTAAGTTTATACTCAGCATGTTAGTGTTTTGATGTGTAGGCTGTAGATTTATGGTCAATCAACTTCAGTCAACACTAGTGTAGCTACTCCAAAGTCCCTTGGGTATCTTTTTGTCTCTCTCTTGGTTTGGATGCAGATAAGCACTTATGTATAGGAGAGGTAGCGTGGGTGAAGTATGTGAAGTATAAAATTGAGTTAGTAATGTTGTATGACTGTATAAACCTATTCTTATATATATATATATATATAATGCATGTTTATATCTATGTCTATGGGTTTGAGACCTTGTGTTCTGTTGTGTGTGCTAATGTTTGATGATGTTCTAGGGGACCAAAAAGGTCCAAGAGTGAATTTTGGGTTGAAGATTCTTTTAAAACTACTTTTGTGTAGGAATATTTTAGGGTATTTCACCCTACTAGCTATTATGCTGCTCGATTTTTTGTGAATATCTAATCATTGTAATCTAGAGTTTTAACAATCTAACATAGGTAGTAGCAAAAGGATAATCAAATAGAAACACTAAAAGAACAAGCTAAGTCAAAGCAAGTTAAAGTTGGGTAAGTGTTAAACTAAAGGTTCCTGGAGAAATCCAAGGATGGGTGACCTCATGGGAAGTAGTATACTTTGCCTATTTCCTTTAAGAATAGGTAAGGGGTATTACATTTGGTGGTATCAGAGTAGGTTTAGGCATTCTTAGGCATCCTATACATGAGTGTTTGAGTCTAGGGTTTTGTTTTGGGTCAAGCTACACTACCTAAAGCTTATAATTATTTTTGTACAGTTGTAAAGATGATTAGTGAGCGGACCCTGCTAAATCAAAGGGAAGAGGTGGCTAGTCATGCTCCTACCACCCTACATGGCCCAGAGGTGAGTACAGCCACTCCAGAGCCTAGTGATGCTACTCACCGATCGCCACCTCAGCCATAGCCTCAGACTCGGCTTCCCTAGCACTGCTATAGCAAATAGTGGACTTGCTAAGACATACTGCAGCACCTCCACCACCACCACCACTAGCACTAGTTCCTATTGCACCTCCACTAGCTCTCCCAGCATTGCAGAAGACCTGCCTAGAGAGGGTGAAGAAGATAGGAGTAATGGAAATCCTAAGTGTTAGGGAGGATGATGCAGTAAGAGCAGAATACTAGTTGGAGCGAACTAATAGGATTTTAGAGTAGTTGGAGTGTCTAAAGTGCTTCACCTCTTTGTTGTAAGAAGAGGCCTTCCATTGGTAGGATACCTTAAGGAAGAGGAAGGCAGCAGCTGATATCACTTAGGAATTCTTTCTAAAGGAATTCTAAAAGATACATATTTATGAGTCCTATAAGGATAAGAAGAGGTAGGAATTCTTTGACTTGAAGCAAGGGAAGAGATTAGTCTCAGAGTATGAGAAGGACTTTGCTCGCTTGAGCAGATATGTAGCAGAGTTCATCCCCACTAATGAGGAAAAGTGTAAGAGGTTCGAGAAAGGCCTCAATATTGAGTTAAGGATGCAGATCTTGACTCCAAAGATCAGAGACTTCTCAGAGTTAGTACCTAGAGCTTATAATATGGAAGAGATGTTGTAAGAAAAAAGGAATTTATTCTAAAGAAAGAGACCTTTTGTTGCAGGTCAAACCAACTCAGCTCTAAGTAGGGGCAAGAGACAGAGGGACTTCCAACCTAGCTAGCAGTCCTAGAGATAGATAGGCTAGTAGTCCCAAAGGCAGGCTCTATCATAGAGGTCTAGTTAGAGGCTTAAGTGCACCAGTATCTACGGCCAGAAGTGCACCTCTGACTTGTAGGAGTTGCCAGAGGCACTAGGGCTAGTGCTGGCAGTTTAGATAAGACGAGTGCTTCATATGTGGAGCTAGGGATCATTACTAGAGGGATTGCCCTTAGAGATAGGCAGAGGCTATACAAACTCAGGCATCAGTTACAGTAGGCAAGATCAATCGAGCACCTGTTAGAGGATGAGGTCAGAGGCTAGAGCTCCAACATGATAGTATGCTATTCGTGCCCGAGAGGAAGCCGAGGCTCCAGAAATCATTAATGGTATATTTTTTATTTGATGTTCCAGTACTAGCTTTGATAGATCTTAGATCGATACACTCTTACATTTGCACCACATAAGCACGAGATAAAGGACTTGAGACAAAACCTATAGATTTAGACATTCAAGTGAGTGACCCAATAGGCCAGAATGTGATAGTAAACATAGTTTATAGACACTATCCTCTAATGGTTCATGATTAAACCTTCCCAACAAATCTGAATAGAGCTTCCTTTTCATGAATTTGATGTCATACTTGGTATAGACTAGCTATTAGAGCACAAAGCAATAACTGACTGTGAAAAGAAAAGGTTGAGTCTACAGACTCCAAATAGGCAAAAGGTGACTGTTATAGGTAAAATAGACTCCCTATCTAACATTATTTTAGCTATTATAGCCAGAAGACTCATTCAAAAGGGATGTGAAGCTTTCTTAGCTTCTGTGGTAAACACGAATGCTATGAGCCCTAGTTTGGATTAGATACCAATTGTGTCTGATTTTCTTAATGTGTTTTCAGATGAGTTACCAGGATTGCCTCCACATCAGGAATTTGACTTTGAGATTGAGATATATCCTGGCATAAACCCAGTGTCTATTACACTATATAGGATAGCCCCAGTAAAGTTAAAGGAATTAAAGGTGCAATTGTAAGAGGTACTAGATAAAGGCTTCATCAGGCCTAGTGTTTCATCCTAGGGAGCACTTGTGTTGTTTGTGAAGAAGAAAGACAGGTCGCTCTAGTTATGTATCGATTATAGGTAATTGAATAAGGTGATAGTTAAGAATAAATATCCATTACCTAGGATTAATGATCTCTTTAACTAATTACGGGGTGCCAATGTCTTTTCCAAGATAAATATAAGGTCAAGATATCACCAGTTGTGGATTAAGGAGAGTGATATTCCTAAGACTGCTCTCAAGACTCACTATGGGCATTATAAGTTCTTAGTGATGCCATTTGGGCTCACTAATGCCCTGATAGCCTTCATAGATTTAATGAACTAGATCTTTAAGCCTTATTTGGATCAGTTTGTGGTTGTGTTCATTGATGATATCCTAGTGTACTTTAGGACTCGAGAGGAACATGAACAACACCTCAGGATAGTATTGCAAACTCTAAGAGAGAAGTAGTTGTATGCTAAGTTTAGTAAATGTGAGTTTTGATTGGAAGAGGTAGCCTTATTGGGTCATATTGCCTTAGCTGAAGGTATCAGAGTGGACCTGAGCAAGGTTAAAGTTGCATTAGAGTGGAATTCTTTTAGGAATGTAACTAAGATTTGGAGTTTCCTAGGATTGGCAGGATAATATCGGAGGTTTATGAAAGGCTTCTCAATGATTGTTGCTCCATTGACACGATTGATAAGAAAAAATGTAAAGTTCGAGTGGGATGACAAGTGTCAAGTTAGTTTTGATAGATTAAAGTAGATGTTAACAGAGGCTCCTACCCTTACTCAGCTAGAACAAGGGAAAGAGTTTGTGATATATGGTGATGCTTCACACAATAGACTTGGTTGTGTATTGATGTAGGAAGGTAAGGTGGTTACATATGCCTCCAGGCAATTAAAGCCTCAAGAGAAGAACTATCCCACACATGATTTAGAGTTAGCGACAATTGTGCTTGCACTAAAGGTGTGGAGACATTACTTGTATGGGGAGAAGTGTTACATCTACACTGACCATAAGTGCTTGAATTATTTAACCATATAGAGGGAGCTGAACTTGAGACAGCAGCGATGGATAGAGTTAATCAAGGACTATGGTTGCTTGATTGACTATCATCCAGGGAAGGTAAACATAGTTGCGAATCCCTTGAATAGGAAGCTTGTTTTTACTTTAATGCCGATGCATGCCAGAGTGGAATACACAGCAGAAGGTGCAATGTTGGCTCAATTACAGGTTAAAGCTGACTTTAGGCAGCAAGTAAAAAAAGCTCAATCAAAAGATGAATAGATGGTGCAGATAGTGAGTAAAGTTAAAGAGGGCAAGGCAACAGGATTTGAGTTAAGTGATAATGGAAGCCTATATTATCAGAATAGGCTATGTGTGCCAGATGTGGATGGATTAAGAGTGCAGATTTTAAAGAAAGCCTATGAAGCTCCATATTCCCTAGGAAGCATAAAGATGTATCTTGGGTTGAAATCCCATTATTGGTGGCTAGGAATGAAATGAGAGGTGGTAGAATATGTAGCACGATGTTTAACATGTCAGCAAGTGAAGGCAAAACACCAGGTTCCTTCTGAATTGCTACATCCGATAGCAATTTCGAAATGGAAATGGGAGAAGATCACTATGGACTTTGTAATGGGATTGCCACTGACTAGGAGCTAGTGTGATGTGATAAGGGTGATTGTAGATAGGCTAACAAAGACAGCCCACTTCATACCAGTACAGATTGATTATTCTTTAGAGAAGTTGGCTAAACTGTATATTGATGAGATCGTGCAGTTACATAGAGTGCCAATAGCAATAATCTCATATCGGGACCCGAGATTTACTTCTAGGTTTTGGAAGAAGTTACAGGAGGCCTTGGGTACTCGATTGACATACAACACCTCATTTCATCCCTATACGGATGGACAATCAGAACGGGTGATATAAGTGTTAGAAGATATGTTATGTAGCTGTGCAATAGAATTTAAAGGCAACTAGGATTAATATTTGTCATTGGCTGAGTTTGCATACTACAACAACTACCAGGCTGCCTTAGGGATGGCACCTTATGAAGCTTTGTATGGTAAAAGGTTTAGGACTCCTATCTATTAGAGTGAAGTGGGAGAAAGCAAGATTGTTGAATCTATCTTGATCAGAGATGTATAGGAAAAAGTTAAGATCATAAGAGAGAAATTAAAAGCTGCTTTGGATCTATAAAAGTTATATGCTAACT
>CANXYI011314800.1:0-10266 GCA_948208565.1 Hura crepitans | reverse complement strand
TCAAAGGACACTTTTCATAAACCTTATCAACTACCACATGTTGGCCTATAGGATTACTAACTATAATCTCTTAGTCAAGAGGCTTTGAAACTAAACCTCGATCTTATGTTGTGATGGGTAAATATAAGAATGTGTAGGCCTCGGATCAATTAAAGCCAAAATAGGTGAATCGAAGAGAAGAAAAGTACTAACAATGACATATGGTTTATCAGCCTTCTCCTGTGCTCTAATGGCATACTGTCAAGTAAGAGCTCTGGGCTCTAATATGTCCCTCTAAACTCCCTCTACTTTCTCTTTTTAATCTCCCTACTATCTTCTGGTAGAAATAGGTACATATCTCTATCTGACACTAGGTCTTTTTCAAATAATCTCTACAAAAATGATATAATGAACTACACCCATAGTAAACACCTAACTTGTTCCTTTAACTCTCTCCCTTGTGTCACTTTTGACAAGTCGAACACTAAGGTATCTAGCCATTCTTGGCTATAGACCTTGGTGTATTGGTAACTTATGATTGATATTATCCAGTTTTACCCTTGTTACCCTAAACTAACTTCTATGTCTAGCCCTATCTCTAAGTCTGCTATGAAGCCCCAAACTGACAACCCTTAAACTTCTTACCTAACTGTAGAGCTACTCTAGATGTTCTCTATCTCGAAGATCTTTTTTTCTGATAAAATGTCTCTTCTCCTTTTATACCCCCTCTATGGAATGGCACACTAAAGCAAGCTATGACAAGTCTTTGATCTTCATAGGGACCACTTAGGACTTGATATCCACATGCAAGCCCTTCTTAAACCTTTTACACTTGTCAACTTTGATGGTTATGGTCTTTTTGGCATATCTACTAAGCATGGTAAACTCCTTTTCATACTCCCCAATAAACTTCTATTTTTGCTTGAGGTCATAAACTAATGTCTCTTATCATCCAGATAATCTTTCATGATCTACATTTTATGGAATTCTAACAAAAAGAAATTCTATGTAATCACCTCCTCGGTAAAGTACTCAATTAGGTCTTTCTACCATTTGGATGCCTCTTCTTGTAGGAGTGACATGGCACATATCACTTTCTCTATTGAGGTATACCTGATTTGATTTGTGATCTTTTCTGTACTATCCAACTAGTATTTTGTCTTCCCCCTTCCTTGGTCTCATCTTTTAAACTCTCTCAAGGTAGGTCTTGTGGTGCCCTCTACTCGATCCATACATCGGACCCCAATGGGGGACATGAGCACGTAAAATGATATCCAATTTCGTTATCCAAAATCACTTAAAATTTAAAACTTTTATATAAGGAATCATTTCTTGACTTGAAAAATGAAATAAAACATCAAAAACCTTTTGGCATACAAATTGAGGTAAACATTAGGGTGTCAAAAATTTTGTAGCATAATGGTTGTACCGGGAAACTTTCCTAAATGTTTACCTATTTAAAACACTTCTATATCATCAATAAAATGATCCTTAACTCCAATGAGTCCTCTTGACCCTTCAAACACAACACAAGCATAATGAGCCTTAGGCTCTCCACAATTAACAATCTCATATACAATATCATTAATCAACATATAACATGTGAGAAGCAGAAAGTAGAATCCATAGTTAAAATATTTGATACAAAAACCCACTGCAAAATGCAAATTAGACCTAATCCCTTTGGGATCATAAGAGCACACTGACTATTTAATCATTACATTTACATCACCATGGCTATTACCAAAAGAGTACAAAAATACCCACGCTAGGGTTATCTTAGTGTCTTTTGATATGTAGAACCTTTGGCTCTAATCTGCTGCCCTATTACCTATGCATCACAAACAAGCAATGCACTAAGCTTTTGCTTAGTGGTGTAATCACTTTAACTTGTAAAAAGATTAGTTTTAGCATGTCTATAAATGCACACAAGCCATATTTGGTTTTAAAATCATAAACATGCATATTCAGTAACTTATATACGAACACACAGATATCAATATCAAGCAATAATCATGCCTTTAGATATCCAAAATGCCAAAAATATGCCATAACTTTATATAACCCACATTAATAGGCTAAAATACACAATATATGTCATATCATCATTGTATAAGCATATAAGTTACTATACCGTAATCATGCATTGCAAGGAATATTATATTAGGTGTTTTGAGTCATAAGATCCGAAATCACCCTAAGGCTTTTTTTCACAACATTATCATAATCACATTATTAATAGTTCCCACATGATAAGAATTTATTTAAGAAACTTACGAAGCTTTAAAAGAGCCAAATCTTTGCCTATAGGCTTAAGGAATTTGCTTATAACTTATAGTCACCTTATAGGTCATATAGAGATATTATTTCCCATATAAGTATTTTGAGTTAAAATAACATACATTCATCATTTGAAGCTATTTAAATGCTCATAAACACATTTAAAATACTTTAAGACCAATTTTAAGCCATTAGGCCTTATTATGTTCACATATCACATATTGGTGTCATTTAACATATAAAACCAAATTATGCATTTTAAAGCCATTTTAATTGTTTAACTAATGCCCATATTAATAAGACAACTAACCAAGATTGGATAATAGAATTACTTAGGCTCAAAACCTTTTGTACCTATAGGTACATATACTTAGGCTCGAAGGCTCTCACATCCATAGATGTGTAAACTTAGGCCCGAAGGCTCTCACATCCATAGATGCGTAACACTTAGGCTCGAAGGCTCTCACATCCATAGATGCATAACACTTAGGCCCAAAGGCTCTCACATCCATAGATGCATAACACTTAGGCTCAAAGGCTCTTATACCCTTTTAGTACATAAATCTTGGGCTCGAAGGCTCTCATGCCTATTGGCATGTAATCTTAGACCTGAAAGCTCTCACATCCTCAAATGTGTAATCGAACTTAGGCTCGTAGGCTCTGATGCCCATTGACATGTAAATCAATGACTCGTAAGTCTCATACCTGAAGGTATGCTAGCAATCATTACAATCCTAGTTAATCGATCAACCTATCTAAACTAGGTTGTCTAACTATATAGGCATCATTAAACATGTCATTATGTGTCAAATTAACTAATTTCACTTTTTATATTATTATATTAATTAAAAACACCATTGGCCTTATTGCACCTTTGAATGGCCTAAACACATCACTTGGCCAACTTAGGCCTATTGATGTCTATTACACCTGAAGGATCCGTTTCCTAGGTGTAATGGCATCAAAACACGACAACAAATCAATATGTCACATAAAGACACAATATTGACTCAAATAACCATTTTATGGCATTTTCCAATATTTACCTTCAATTGGTCATACCTTGCCTCATCATGCATTCATCACACATACATATCCATTATATGTCAAAAATCCATTTTTAGCATATTAGCACATTTCATTCATGCACACATGACATTTTCACATCACAAGAACATGCGCGCACACATTTTCACACTTATCATTTCAAGTAGGTATAATGCCGCACATTGGTATATCTAGTCATTTCATGGCATTCTATTATACATTACATCCATTATACATGTTTGAATCATATAATAACCATATGCATGCAATTCTAAGCATATGATACATAACATGGTATAATCGGTTTTTATCTCGCATAAGGCATTAATAACTCAATATCAATATTTTTGCAAGTTCCATCACTTATAACCACTCTAAAACACCTTATATCATGCATTTATCAATCTATTCGTCATAATTTCAATCATAGCATTTATTGTATTTTCATGCATTTAATATCATTAATTACAATTATGAACATAATGCACACAATTCATAAAATGCAAATTTTAGCAAAATTAAAGTGATTACACATACCCAACAAGGTCGTATGGGACCCTTCAAAGTCGGCCTAGGCCTTCTCCTTGCCTCGAGAGGCTTGGGTTGTCATTTCACCTATGAATACAAAAGGACACAAAAATAAAAATTAATATAAAATAATCTAAAAGTCAAAAAAATATTTTGAGCCTAGATATGTGCTCTACAACACCTAAGGAACCCGTTAAAAATAAAATTTGTGGAAAAAAAAACTTAAGAGAGAGAAAGTTACTATTCATCTCGAGATTCTTCTTGATTTTTTTCCTAAAATACTCCACTGTTCTTGATAATTTTGGTGTGCATGAATTTGTCTCAAAATGCTCATTATTTCGAGTATAATTTTACAGAGTGGGTCAGCTCGAGGGAGGAGGAATCGAATGAGAAAGGGAGAGGGAAGGAGGGACATTTTTTTAAGGTAATAGGGTAGAGGAGGTGTTTATGGTGTATGTGGTGAGGAAATTAAGATTTCCCCTTTTTATACTTTTTTGAAAAATAATTTTTCTCTGCTTCAAAAAATTATTATAACTGATAGGAAAGTTAGTTTTTCCCCATTTTTGTCCCCAAAATTCCCTAAGTCCTCTCAGAATTTTGAGCCCAAATTCTGGCAATTACTAGAAAAAATAATAAATTTTATGTCCTAAAAATTAGGTAAAAATAGTTCCCAAACTCAAAAAATTTTGATTCCAAAGCCATTGGACTATTTGGAATATTTGAGTATCAAGTTGTAATATTTTCAAATTATTTTGGGCAACTTTTATTTATTTTACAGTTCAACTTTGCCTATGACACTATTCACAGGGCACTGTTGTAAAATCTTAATTAGTATTTTTAACCATCTGAATGACTTTAGATTGGCTTCAAACTTTGCTAAAAAAATTCTCTTGTAAGTAATACTCCTCATTAGTACGCTTAGTGTGACTCGAGTTTCGGGAAGCACTATTCATCTTGGGAAGTACTATTTATGAGAGTCGGGATTTTTGGGTTGTTATAGGTCTTTTAGAGAGCTAAGGGAACCTCTGGCTACTATCTTAGTGGTGGACCAATAGTTGTAGCCTATCTCAAAAGACATAACATCTCCTACAAAAATACTAGTGGAGTTTGTCCTGCTGCCGATGCATATCCTATAGCATTACCTAAAGCAGATGCAACTCTAATAGCCTCTAGTGCTACAATCATTAAAGTATGACTCTCGACTTCTTTCTCACTATGATGTGCTGAACCACTCGACTCATTTGTAGGTAAGAGAATAATTTATAAGTCTTAAGATCATAAATTATATGATGTACACTCTAGACTCTAAGGTACTCAGACATTAACTAAGAACGCTTAAATCAAAGTTTTGATACCACCAAATGTGACACCTCTTACCCGATCCAAATGCCAACCAATTGCTAAGCTTGACTAAGGAGTGTACACATAAACACATTACTCGAACTCAATTAGTTATTATACCTTAACCATGTGTTTCAAACATGTTTTATAAATAATTATCCTATAAAAATATAGATCATTAAAAACTTTTCAAAACATGGTCACATTTCACTTTTAAGAATCCTTGTTAGAAAATTCAGCAACATAATAGCTGTATCAGGAGACTATCCCAAAAATAAATAGTAACCTGCACATGAAAACAACACTTCTATAATTGTTTTCAATCATTCCCTAACACTTGTGATCCTCTAATCACTCTAACAACAAACATCAACACAAACATATCAATCTCAACCTTAGAAAGAGATATCATACAACAAAAATAATTTAAATTAACTTTAAAACACTTTATATACCATGAAGTACAAAAAGATTACATTGTATACAATTTAGGCCCATCTTCCCCTTAATACATCATATAAGTGCTTAACCCTATACATCACATAATTTTAGATACAAAAAACAAAATTATACTAAAAGAAATGGTCTTCTCTTAATAATCTTAAAGTCTCAAGGCTAGTGCTCAAACTGTCTTTTTACCTATGCATTACAAAACAAATGATGTGCTAAGCAACAGCTTAGTGGTGTAATCGAATTAACTTGTGTATTTATGCCTTAATATCAACATATGAAATATACATGAATATGATAATTCATTATATCATATTATATAACACATCAACTATAGCATACATTAATGCATTAACATAACACAAATCATACACAAAACTCATCATGAGTTATGCATTATACATAAACCATATCACACCATATAATTATGTATTATTTGATCAACATCTAATAAACTTGTTTCATTATGCCAATTTTAGAGTAAAATGAATATTCTATGGAAAATGAGATCATGGTATGTAGTAGCCCATATTATAGACCTTACGATTGGTACACCAGCATGAGTGTGTAGTGGCCCTCCTAGACCTTAGTAGCTGCTACACTAGCACAGGATATGTGTAGTGGCCCTATTGGACCTTAGCAGTGGTTGCACCTATATGGATCTAAAGATAAAAAAATACAAGCTTATGGGTTAGACATTTAGTGGATCCATGGACCAAATGTATTAAGGCATCGAGGTACCCTAGTAGTTACTATAAAACTCTTTAGTTAATCGATCAACCTATACATACTAGGTTATTTCTCATATGGGCTATTAACATATTACTTTTAATTGTAACACCTTAATTTAAGCTTAACATATCTTTTAATTACTTTGGTTTAGCCAATAAATGGCTAAATTAGAAAATTACATTATAAGCTTTATTTTATCATTCAAGCATATTATGTCATACAAATAACCAAACTTTGAGGCCATATATCAACACACATACATCACACATTAATAACATTAATTTTCCTTTTATAAGTGTCATTTATTTCCTTATGCCATTTAATTGCCATATTCATTCCATATAATTGCATAAGCTTATTCAAGATGTATTATGCCCAAATTTCATCATAAAATGCATCATGGTGTTACTGATAGTGTAATACCTTAAATAGGGACATAATATGTTTCGAATATAATATGGCCACATACATAACCATTTGGCCATATCAACTCACTTTTTCTTAAAATGCCTCATAATCATATCACATCATGATTTCACCATATACATATCTAATTATATTGAAAATGTGACATACATTCTCTAATTCACTCATTAAGTAAACCTCACATACATATGCATACATATAAGCCATTTGGCCAACCCATAACATGCACAAAATATCAAGACTCCATATTCACTTATAATGTCTTTAGATTATAACATCATGAACATGCCCATACATGTATTCATCACAACATGCATCATATGGCATATACTCATGCTTATTGTCTTCATTTGTCCATTCATTGTCATAATGCCTCAAATTCTTTAATGTACACAATCAATTATACATCAAGGGCCATTTGGCCACTAAGACTTATGCCTTATCACCTATCATACATACATCATATGTAACCTAATTTGCACCCATTCATGCATATATAACCAAACATATGCATTTAATATGTCAAATATACATTATTAAGGTATATAAGCATATTTTGACCCTACATACTTTTACAAGGCACCTATTCATTTCAAACCCATAATTTACTAAATGTAAATCCAATATATCATACAACATGTATTTAAGTCATATATAAGCATCATACATTATTTAGGCATAAGCACTCACTATTTACATAACACATAAGCAATATAGACATAATATCCTCACACACTTCCTTATGTATTCCCACCAATTTACATGCTCCACCATACAACTAACATGTATGTAAACTTTTTTTAATCCAATTACATTCATAATTAGCCATAGACATATAATTTTACACTATTTACATCATAATGCACATATTTGCATTATAACCATAATATGACTTTTACATTATTTTCATGTATTCAAATCGATCTTAAATGCACCATTGTACATCTCATTTACTATTTAACACAATCAAACTCATTAATACACATAAATAGGCATTTTACACAAAATTTCACATATTAGCATATTATGTATATTTAGGGCAATATATAAATTAAACACAATTTAACTCAATTATACATATTGAGAGGATTGCAATACACTTTTGAGGATCACTTATCCCTTTGCTTTTCCTTTATCTCGAGTTTTCTCGCCCTCCTCAATTATGGGTTATAAATTCTTTTCATTAAAATTTGTAATAAATCACATAGACATTAAATTGAAAACTGACCATATATAATGACTCTTGGGTACCTAAGGAACATAGGAAAAATATTAGGATTCAAAAATTCTTACTCGAACCAAAGATGGTTACTATTTATTGAGCTTAAAAATCGAGCAATTTTTTCACTTTTCTTCGAATTTTTAGCTTGAAATAGGCTCTAGAGGTCATAGAGGCTCACATCTCATGATCAAATGGCATAAAATGAGCCTAATTTGAACAAAAAGGAGTCAACAATAGAGGAAAACCTCCATTGTTGCCATCGGCTAAGGGACGGGGAGAAAGGAGGAGAGTTTTGTGATGTTTGACCAAAAATAATTAAAGTTGACCTATTTTTACTTTTTTTAAATTTTATTTTTATATTTTTCTCCTCTCTTTCCTTTTATTTTTCCTTCTTTAACCTCAATTTAATCTCAATTTTACATGCAAAAATTTAATTAATTTAGTCGTCATAAAACTCTAAAAACTAGAGCTCAAAAAATGAGAAAATTTAAATTAAATTGCTGCTTTTTATATTACCTAATTTTCATAAAAATACTTTCTACATCTAAAAATTCCAATTCTAGCACCAATAAGCTAATTAAAATTTTTAAGTATAAGGTTTTATTAATCCTTGAATTTTCTAACAAACTTTTGAATATTTTACTGTTCAGCTAAAACTATATCATTATTCATATGACATTGTTGTAAAATTTACTTGTCATTTTTAACCACCTAAATAACCTCATTTTGACTTCAAATTTCACCTAAAATGATGTTATAATTAATACTTCCATTTAGTAGAATTAGTGCCCTCGGCCTCAAGAAAATACTATTTAGGTCCTGGGAAATACTATTCATAACACTTGGATTTTTTGGGTGTTACATCTAGAATAGTATGAACTATAGTAGAGTGCCAGGAGCTTATGCAATAGTAAGCTCTTCTATTACCTCATCAACATAAGTAATAGAAGTGGGATCAATCGATTGATCATTGTTTATTTAGGGTTCTTAAACCTTATCGAGTTTAATTCTACTCAAACTATCTTCTTTTAGCAAAAACTATTTCTCTAATAGGATAACACTCTTTGAAACAAATAACTTTTGCTCCAAAGGGTTATAGAAATAGTATCCTAAAGATTTCTTTGGATACCCCACAAATAACACTTATGAGACTTAGCATCCAACTTATCTGATATAATTCTCTTCACATAGGTAGTACAACACCATATTCTCATATGTGATAGAGATAGATGCCTATTGTATCATATTTCACATGGTATAAGATCAATCAACTTTGATGGAACTTTGTTTAGTACATAAATAATAGTTTCTATTACATAACCCAAAAAAAGACTTAAGCAACTCTACAAGGCTCATCATGGATTGAACTATGTCTAATAGGGTTAAATTTCTCCTTTAGCTTCACCATTATGCTATAGTGTATAGGGAGGAGTCTATTGAGATAATATCTTATTATCTCAAAGATAACTTGAAAACTCCTAGCGTAAGTATTCACCACCTTGATTCAAATAAAGTGTTTTAATACTTTTGCCAAGTAATTTCTCAACTTCATATATGAATTCTTTGAATGTATTCAAATGCTTCAAACTTGTACTTCATCAAGTACAAATACCTATATCATGAATAATCATTAATAAATGTATTGAAGTAAAGATAGCCACCTTTAACATGTATGTTCATTAGGCCATATAGATCTAAATGTATTAGCTCTAGCAAACCACTAGCACATTCACTCTTACCATTAAAGGGCGATTTTATCATCTTGCCTAATAAACAAAACTCACATGTGTTATAAGATAATCAAATGACCCTAAGCCACTACCTTTGTGCAATTTAGGCATGCATGTCTCATTTATATGGCTAAGTTGACAATGCCATAAATAAGATGGTTTCAAGTTATCTTGCTTGATTCTTTTGGTATAAACATTATGTAACTCTTTAGTTTGATCAAGAATATAAATTTCATTAACATTTTTACTAGAAAAATAAAAGATATCATTTAAATAAATGGAATACCCAATGATCTTATTAATAGAAATATTAAAACTATAACGACCCAAAAATCTTGACTCCATGAATAGTACTTCTCGAGGTAAATAGTGTTTCCCAAAATTCAAGTCGCACTAAATGTACTGACGGATAGTATTAATTGTGAGAGAATTTTGGGCAAAGTTTGAAGCCAATCTGAAGTCGTTTGGATGCTTAAAATGCTAAACAAGATTTTACGGTAATGTATTTTGAATAGTGCTACAAGCAACGCT
>CANXYI011314787.1:0-10578 GCA_948208565.1 Hura crepitans | reverse complement strand
AGAAGGCTTTTAGATCAGGTCGGATATGTGATTTGTTTTGATTTTAAAAGAAGTTATTTGAATAGTTTGAAACGAATTTAGATATTAATTTTATTAATTTGTATCGAGTTGATGTTTAGAATTCGTTATTCATACCAATTTGTAAAATCAACCATTAATTAATTAAAAAATATTTATATATATTACATATAAGTTTTAATTTTTATTTACTATATTTTATTAGAATGTACCACCTATCTATAAACTATATGATATATTGAATAATTTTTAATTATCATTAATTTTAAATATATTTAATTAAATATATTAATAATTTAATCAATTTTTTTTACTAATCAAATATTTAAATGGATTTGAACATTATTCAAGTATTGTAAAAATAATTTTAATAGGACTTAAAATGAATTCAAGTGACCATAAATTTAATTTGATTGGAGATTCAAGCGATTTTTTTTTTTTTGGAATAATCTACTTATTGCTATCCTGCTTGAATTACTATATTTGCTTCTAATGAAATTATTTGTAATTAAAAAAAGGACAAATAAAATCTATCAAAAGTTAAAAAGTTTACGACAACAGACGACGAATATGTGCATAGATTTTTAATTTTATCTGGTTGTCAATATTCAAATATTCAAATATACATCTAAATCAATCGGATATAGACAAATCGATCACTATCTCTACTATTTATTTATGCGATTTATAAAAGTATGATTTTAAATAAAATTTTCTTAAATTAAAATAATTTTATAATTATATTTATTTTTTATTAAAATTTTTATTTTAATAATTAATATTTATTATTATTTAAATTTAATTTTTATGCGTTACTCATTTGAAAACATCAAGTAAAATTTTTACTAAATAAAAAGATATATTATAATTATTAAATCAGACATTTATATATATTTATAATCATTGAAACACCAATAATATTTTCAAAGATACCGAATAGTGTGGAAAAATTATTTTATATCAAATAGTATATTTTATAAGATATTTTATTAAATATATTATTTGTTTAATTATATTATTAATGGAATACTATTAGAAACTTAATCTTTCATACTAAATAATATATTTTACAAGATTTTTTACTAAATAAAATATTTACATATATTAAATTATTGAATAGAATATTTAATTTTTTTTTATTTTAAATCGACAATTATTTATATAAACAAAAAGAGCAAACATAAAATATAAGAAGTATAACTTGAACCTCTCAATTGAAATTTCTTCAGCACTATATAAAAAAAATATATATATATAATCTCTATAAAATAATAATAGCTTGCATTTTAATTGCGTAAATAAATACTTTTCATATTTGATTCTTTTACAAAATATAAAATTTTCATATTATCGAAAAAATAAAGAATCATTGACAACATATAATTTATCACAGCTAAATATAAAAGTATGAGTTGAACACTATCCGCTACTTCATTTAGGCAAAGCCATATCGATAATATATATGTTATTTAATTGTTAACTAGCTTGTAATTATTTAAATTTTATTAAGTTTATTTTTATTGAATAGTAATCAAGTGTAATTTTTGTATATTATATAAAAATCAATTATTTATTTTATAGAACAATTTATCAGGTGCATTTTCTCGAAAAAGAAATGTAGATTATTTTATTGGGATGGCCTGCATATATGGTTAATTAGAGGTAAAATTAAATTAGAAACTATGGAAAGGATCAATTCAAAGTCAACATATGAATTAATGTACTATTTTTTTTGGGGGGGTAGAGGAAGAATTAATGTGCTATTAATTATTACTTATGTTGAAGTTATATTGATGTCTTTTTGGTAACCTACGATGCTAATTAAACCTATTAGGTAAGGAATGAACAACCAAAGTTGTAGAAAATTACTAGCTGAAAAACTAAATTAAAAATCGATTCGATTCAATTTTTTATTGTAATTAAACCATACTTTTCCTTAATATTTATTTAAAATTTTTTCAATGTAGTAAATTTAATCCTACTAGTTATAAAAATAATAATCCAATATACTAGATTTAATCGCACCAAGAGTAATTTATAATAGACTTAATGAGCTTTTACATGAATTGGTTCAAACGAGATTTTTTTTTTCAAAAAAAATTATAATGTAAAAAGAGTTTCATTTAATTCGACCATTTAACCACGTACTCATAATCAATTTAACATTAAAAAACAAGGTAAATTATTAAATACTTTCCTTGTTTTACCGACTGAAATCAAGACTTTATCCTCTTAAAATTGGCAAGTGTATCAACAGAAAACAATGGATAATCAAGAACAATTGTACTTCTCAAATGGTTGGTATTTTTTTCGAAATAAAATTCTCAGTTTAAATTTTATAAATTTTAAAAAAATGAATATTAATAAAAATTTTACTCTATAGTGTATCTATATTGAATCATTACAATTTGAATCAAATTATAAAATCTATATAAAAAATATTAGTCCTCCTCTACTAATTAAATGCGAGAAATCTCATCATAAATGGGCAAATGCGGTAAAAATTGACTTATTTGAGAATTTGATCCATTTGATTAAAAAATTGATCAAATGATCTTACATTAAATTATTTATAATCCGACCTATTTGATCTATAAAATAATTTAATTAGACTCATTGTGTGACTTATTTGATCCAATTTTTTTATAACATGCTTGTGATTCATTTATTTTACTTTTAATTTTATAATTATTTATATAATATGAATTATGAAAATAATTATTTTATAAGTTATGCATGCATTTTTATATTTTTAGTGAAATTTTTTTAAAAAATAATGTTATATGATTTGATTCATTTGATTTAATTCTTTTGTGTCATGACTATATAATAATCCATTTAGGTCATAATCTAGCTTGTTTGTGACACACGATTTTTTATCTCATTTATAAGATTACTTATTTTAACTTAATTTATTACTTACTTATTCCACGTTTATGCAATTATTAGTATTAAAATTCCACAAGAATATAAAATAAAAATGATATTTGTTTTTGTAATATGATAATTTAGAATTGTATTATAAGCTAGTAAATTATAAATGATTATGATGTATATCTCAAAAAATAAATGATGCGTATACAATTTCTCAGAAAAAAGAAAAAAGAAAAAGAAATGGAAATAGGATAGTTTTCTGGTGTGCATCACCATTTCATACATACCTAAAACATCATCATATTTGTGAATTAAAAAAGTCCAAGTGGATTCATTCTTAGGAAGAAGTTTAGTTCGCTTTTATTGAATTTATTAATTTTAGGAAAGATAACGAGATTTGAAATTCCTAACTAATCAAAATTTTCATAATTTTTGAGGGCTGGGTGAAATAGAAATGCATGGGTTGTCTCTTAATTCACAAGAGGTTCAATTCGAATATTAGGTACTATCACTCTTAAAATTCAGAAACAAGCACAGTAGCTTATTCGACGCGAAATTTAAATTAATTAATCAATAATTTTAGATATAAATAGAAAGAAAGGGTAAAAATAATTGGTTGAAACTCAGACGGTAGAGGTCTATGAAAAGATATTTTTTCATCTAATTTCAAATAATTAGATTTAAATTGAATTGATAAATCATGACAAAATTCTCTCTTAGAAAAATATTTTATTATATAGAATGCATAACAATAATGCCCCTACTATCCACAAAAGTGTAATTTCATTTAATTTACTTACTTACACAAATTAAGAATATTTATTTAACTAATGCTAATAGAGCAATTTTTTTTAATATGTCTCAGAAACATTTAGGGAAACATTAGTTGAAAAACTATAGTTTGAAAAAAAAATAAAGATGTAGATTAATTGTCTTATTGGGATGAAGAGTAAATATATGGTAATTAGAGGTAAAATTAAAGGACTAAAGGTAGAAAGAATCAATTCAAAACACTTATGAGAAAAAAAATTGGCTTTAAATTAATGTGATATTAATTACTTAAATTATAATAAATTATGTCCTTTTTAACATTTTCTAATATATTAGGTTTAATTCCACTAATTCTAAATGCTTCCAATCTCTTACCATAAATTTTCTTAATGTTAAATTAATTTCATTTTAAGTCCACCATTTTAACTGCTCAAAATGAAAAGCTTTTATATATATATATATATATATCCTAATTACAATTGCTGTAACCCCTCCTTGACTCTAACATATCATCGGAAAATACAAAAATCATTTTACAAATGCAGTTTATATTAGGGACGGCAAAAATTTATCAGTCTTATGAATTTAATCTACTTGTTCTGAAAAAACTTATCTAAATTTGATCTAATATGTATATTGAACCGTTTATGATCTGACTCGATCTATTATGAGACACAATTAATTTATAAACTGTTTATCTTATTTCTGATTTTACGACTCTCACATAATGTGAATTATGAAAAGAAATAAATTTATAGGTTATGCATGCATTTTTTATTTTTAATGAAAAGATTTTTTAAAAAATAATGCTATGTGATTTGATCTCATCTTTTTAGATTATGATTTGTTTAATAATAACCCATTTATTGTAAATAAATAAATTTAACAAAAAATATATAGAATAAAGTGAAAAACATTAATTCTTTTTTCATTTGTTGTGTGTATTCTGAATGATATGAAATGGATATATATAAGAAAAGGCTATCAAATAGACTTTAAATAAAATAAGAATACTAAACAAATAGAATCCATCTACAACAAATAAAGTTTATCCATGTATAATAGATAGACTTTATTTACGAGTAATCATCTATTATATTACAACACTTTACTTGGATGACTATGTATTATGAATATATCTCGTTAAAACCTTGTTAAAAAAAATCCAGTAGGATAAAAATTTAACGAAGAAAAAAGAGAACAATATTCATAAGTAAATTACTTCCTTTCAAAAATACAATTATTATAACAAGTCTTCTAACTGATGTATTCTATTAATATAATTATACTTTGAAAATTAAATTCAGTTTGCCTTTAAAAATAAACTTGTTGAGGTGTCACTTGAGCAAGCTTTATGATTTGACCATTTTTAATGCATTGTTATTGATTTATTGGTTACACCAATATTCTCATACACATTTCATTTGTAAAATCATATTTTTTTTCAAGCACACATATTTATAATTTATTTGATAGAAAGCAAAATCTTGAAATAGTTTGAATATAGTAGCAATATCACAATTCTTATATCCAATAAACTTAGCAACTTCGAGTGCCTAAACTTCTAGTCCATAAAAATTATATTTTAACTAATGAATATAGTATAGTCTCAATTGTTCTTTCTTCTTCAGCCAAGTAATACAAAATTGGCATTTTCTAAAACTTGAAATTTAGACGCATTATTACTAATCATTTCATAAGCAATCATGTTATCAATATTTTCATCTCTTTTCAAATATTTTTAGATTTAATAAAATCTCATATTTTAATGATAACGAAACGACTTCTGACGTTGCTTATTGGAAAATATGAAAATATGCTACTTTGACTTATTTTAGAGTATCACTTTCAAGGTTTTTCTTTTCATTCCTTAAAAAATAATAAATTTTGCACCAATTAGCATATCACACTTAAAGTGCAATTTATATTAATTTGCTATTAAACTTTTAAGATGTCATTCAAGGACAATCAATAATATATGATTATGGTTATTTGTCTTTTTTTTACAATAAGTTGTATTAACAAATTTGGCATTATATGGATATCTACAACTCATGGAATCTATAATACTTCCCTTTAAATATCCTTTATTAAATATATATCTCATTAAAATCTTATTAGAAAAATCTCTGTGGAATAAAAACCTAGTGAAAGAAAAAGAGTATATAATATTTATAATATACATAATAAACTGCCTCATTAAAAACCTTACCAGAAAATTCTAATGGAACAAAACCTTGATTGAGAAAAAAAGATTATAACGTGTATTTTTCTCCTCAAACATAACAATAATTTACATCTTTGATATCATGTATGTAGAATTTTAACAAACACTATCAAAATCATTTTTTTTAAATAAATCACATATGATTTGGATATGCAAACCATGTATCTTCTAGATTTATAATCATATATTTTTCAGATATATTAAATGTATATCTTCTAAATATATTCTTAAAGCATGCATTATAATTGTTAATGCATTGTTTAAAGAATTTGCAACTAAGGTTTATCTCGTAAAATTGTATGATGTGATGTACCTTCACATGCATATACAATTTCATCTTTATGTTATTCCATTTCTTTAGATAGACATTTTATAGAACTTAATTAGCATGGTCATGCATACTGCAGGTACCTAACCATATACTTCTTAAATGGTTTCAACAATCTCGTAATCTTTCACTGGTGATGAGACTATTGTCATCTTTCACTTCTGGTGGTGATATTATTATTAACTTTATAGAAATCATTATGTTCTTAAAAATATTATTGATATAGTTGTAATAATGCATTTTTATTCATTTCAAGGAAGAGACTAAATGTAATAAAATAATTTCATGATTATATTATATACGAATCAAATTGCATTAATAGCAAATATGATACTTCAAAAGCAATATCACCATTTGAGTACTCAGTTAATATATAAAAATTCTTATTCAGTCATTAGAGAATTTGATCAACTGATAAGGGCTCGGTTTCTAAGCGAAGATAAACTTTAATTTAAAAAATATATAATTCATCAAAATCTTTCATTAAATAATAAATAACATTTAACTATTCAGAAGTTTTAATAATGTCCAAAAAAAATTATAGTTTATATCACATAAACCAAGTTTAAATCATATAGAACAAATATTTGACAATTTAACATACTTGATATTATAAATCTTTCAAAGACTTTCACATAAATTTATTATCAAGTGATGAGGCATTTAATAGACTATATATTAATATATATCTCAATAGGTATCCATACTTGAGTATTTGGACTACAGGTCCAAAATATTTATATTTTAGGATGAACTGCAGTTTTATGTGAATCGCAATTTTTCAGTTCAATTTATATTTTTTAATAAATTTAGTTTAAAAATCTCCACTTTACTTAAAATATAATCATTAACATTTGCAAAACTATAGTCAACAACTATATATGTTTGATTCCATTCAATGGCATAATATATTGAGATCTCTTTAATAACTTCAAGTACATGAACTGCTTCTAAGGTTTTAATATCTTTAACTTTTGTTTTTTACCTTTTTCAAGGATTTATTTATTTGGAACCAAATAATTTGCATAACATACTGTTCTACTAGGACATTTCTTTAAATTGAAGTATTTTAGAGCTATTATATATGAGAAATAGTAAATCTTTATAAATTAATAAATACATTTTGTATCATAATAAATTTTTTTGAACTTCTGATTCATAATATGAAACTTTTGGTTCATGATATGAGGATCTTTTAAATTTTTAGTTCATGATAATGTGTTTATTATTCAATTTTCAATTGATTATCTCTTCTTTCGATGTTTGTAAAACTTTCAATAAAAATTATAATCTTTAAATAAATATCAATTATAATGAGTGCGAATTTATTATTTTAATCACTATATGTTAGCTAATAATATTTTAATATTTCTTGAGGACAAATAGTACCATGAGAATTTTTTAAATTAAAAAATCTTTTGATTCTTTATGTACATAAATTCTCAATAATTATTGTATTATAATTGATGCGAGATGGTCGAACTGATCAATATCATATAATTAATTATACTTTAGTTTGTAAGCTTTAAGTTTACATACAAAATTAGTATCAATAAGTAAATTTCGGGTTTATATATAAAATTTGAGTCAATAAGTAGATTTTGAATTTATATATAAAATAAGTTTACATATATTCAGGTTTACTAATAAAGTTGTTATTCGGTAAACTTCAGATCTATTAACATTATTAATACTGTTGTTAATTAGTAAACTTTAGGTCTACTAATGTTAGAGTACAAAATAAGTTTATGTATATTTAGGTCTATTAATACTGTTGCCATTTAATAAACTTTACGTCTATTAACACTGTTGCCATTTAGTAAGCTTTAGGTCTACTAATGTTAGTGTCGATTAGTAAACTTTAGATAACTTTATGTTTATTACTAGTATTACTATCTTAAGCAAACTTTAAGTTTACTACTATTTATATCATAATAAATTTAAAATCTATAAAATTAAATTATTTATCTAATACGAATTATTATATAGAAGTACATCTTATTTTCGTTCCAAAATGATATTCATTATTGAGTATATTGACATATTCATAACAAGTTGCATTTTAATAATAATATTGTAAGCTCTTTTGAAAATTTCAAATTAATTTTGCACGATAGTAAAATAATATATACCATAAATATTAACAATAAATTATTTTATATAAAATAAATATACTTAATAGATCCAAAAATATATGAAAATGCAAATATCAATATGCAATATAACAAAAAAAAATTGACATAATATTTGTTTAAAGTTATTAAAAATGCTAAAAAAATACTATTATAACTTAATCAAATCAAGTTATATTATATCTGCCTTGCACACTAAAAAAAATTAAATATGGCGATGAATCAATCCATCCAAATTTAATAAAATTTGCCATGTGTTAACTTTTTTTTTTAAAAAAATTGAATGGAATTTTCATCACAAATCCATCATGGCTTTTATTAAATTTTATTTTCATTCTTAGAAATCCATTGCCCATTGAAAGTAAAAATATTTTTTAAAAATATTTGTGATGGTTAATCCATTACTGATTTGTCAAAATTATTTTTTAGAAATTATTTTAATTTTTTAAATAATATTATCTATTTTAATAACCATTCATAATTACCACAATATTAAAATTGATATTAAGAAATAAAATATTACAATAAAAATATGTTACAATGAGTCGCAAAACTTAATTTTTAAAAAAATTATATATTAATAAATTTTCATAATCTCTATTTGGTTAATATATAAAAGTAAAATTAAAATTTTGAGTAGAAAAAAATTTACTAAAATAAATTATAAATTTTATATTTACTTATCATTTAATTTTTTTAAAGTAAAATATTTTTATCAGGTCAGGTCGTAGCAAGCCATCGACTACCAATAATTTTCATAAAAATTTAATCGTGCTAATAACTTATTGTAAATAAATAAATATAATAAAAAATATATAAAGTAAAGTGAAAAATATGAATTATCTTCTTATTTATTGTGTGTATTTTTAATGATATAAAATGGGTATATATAGATAAAGAAAAGACTATCAGATAAATTTTGAATATGATAATAATATTAAACACATAAAATCTATCTACAACAGATAAAGTTTATCTATGAACAGTCATCCATTATATCAGAATACTATTTGAATTATGATCTAGCGTGACTTATTTATAATACGCAATCTTTAACCTATTTGTAACCCATTCCGCACAATCCCTTTGCCAACTATAGTTCATATATTTAATTATAAGATGAAAAAAAATATATGTTATCATATCAAAAATATTTTTTGAATGGTACCTTAATATTGATTGATGGATTAGTATTTCTAACAGTTTTTTAATTTTTTTTATAAAGAGGTTTTTTCGCTTACTCTATAAAATGTGAAACCTTGAAACATGTTACTTAATTATTCTAAAAAAAAAAAAGGAAGTTGTTACCTTCAACTAGATGAGTTCAACTTTTTTTTTTGATAGTGCAAAATTATTTTATTATTAATTACTATTTGTATTTAATAATTATTTTAATTAAATAAATGCAAATTGTATTAGTTTAATTTTTTATAGTTAATTAATTAATTTTTTACAATTTTTTCTTACTTTTCTTAAAGTTTGATTCATAATTGTTTCTATTAAAAAAAATAACATTCTTTATGATTTGATTGTTTTTATTATATATATTAAAATAATTACTTATTCTAGCAATTTCAAAAGTAGTGGACTATACATAGAAGAATTATCTACTTAAAAATTTATATAAAAACTAATTATATATTTTATAAAACAATCTATGATGATTAATACAGATCTATATTTAGCTATTATATGCAAAAACGTGTAACAGACTAACAGCTATTGAATAGGATGACATTTATCAACATTCAAATTGGCAAGTGTATCATTGCCAAAACACACAAAAGGCAATGGTGGCTTACGCAACCAATGAATATATGGAGATAATAAATAATAATTAATATTTGTTCCTTTTCTAACTCTAGAAATCTAATGGCCGGCCAAAGACAGGATGTATTCAATTATTAGCATCAATTTTCCAAAAATAAAACAAATTAATTGAAAAAATAAGATATCTTTTTTAAGAGTTGAGTCTCACATTTGAAATCTTTTATTGTATAGAAATCAATTTGATACTAATAAAAGAATTGACAATATTAAATTTTTATTTTGAGAATCAAAAGATTTAAATTGATGCTTAATTGATTCAAATGGTTCAACATTTATTTCATTTAAATAAATTATCAATTTTAAATCTTGTAAATGAACTTACTCCACAGTGAATTGCCTCAATTCAAATCAAATTTCAAAATATAAGGAAAAAAAAATCCATACTCATATTGTATCTA
>CANXYI011314766.1:0-13387 GCA_948208565.1 Hura crepitans | reverse complement strand
TACCCCTGATTTAGGGCTAGTTATCATTATGTTGCTTTGAAACATATGATGGCATTACTAGTATGAAGTGGAATGTTGTATAAGTAAAGATTATTGGATTTTAAAATATTTCTTTACTCAGGAGAAGGGACATGAGATAGAGATGCTAGATAAAGTTGATTCAGGATTTTAATTGCTTGATCGACTCTCTACCAATGAAAGCTAATATGATGGTAGATGTTAAATATGGGAAGTTTATGGTGACCTTGAGAGATTATGAGTGTCAGGTTACAAGTTATGTCCAAAGAGCTAGTAGTGGCTAAATTACAAGTGAAGTCAGATTTTGGATAACAAATTGAAGAGAATTAAATGAGAGATGAGTAGATAGATTAGATAATTAGCAAAGCTAAAGAGGGGAAGACCTCAGGGTCTCAATTGATAGCACTTGAGTAGTGGACTCATCAGAACATATCGTGTACATTTTGTATAGAGGATTTAGGTTGTAGATGTCTAAGAAAATATATGAGTCTCCTCGTTCTATGTATTCTGGGAGGAAAAAATCTAAGTTTAGGAATTTTACCTCTTGATGTCATGGTGTGGAAAGAAATGTGGTTAAGTATTTAACATGCCAGCAGGTAGAGGTTGGGCACTAGAATCCTTCTGAATTATTATGTCCTATAGCTATATGAAAGTGATAACAAGGAAAGCTAACTCTGAGCCTTTTCAGGGGTTACTGCTAACCAAGGTATATGAAAGGTTGTATGTATAATTGTTGATAAATAGTCAAGATAATCTAAGTTACTTGATTAGAATGGATTAGTTTTAAACAGATCAACTAGACTATATGGTGATGAGACAGTCAGATTGCATGATGTGTCAGTGATTGTCATTTGGATAGAGATTTTTGTTTTATCTCTAAAGTTTTAAAGAAGCTGTAAGTAGCTTTAAGCACCAGATTAGCTCATCACCTAGTTTATCATCCTAAGTCTAATAGACAGTTGGAGAGGATAATACAAATACGTGATAATATGTTATGAGGCTGTGTAAATGAGCTTATGGTCAACTGAAACATATATATACATATATTCTTGGCAAGATATAATAGTAATCAGTTTAGTTTAAAAATGAACCCCTATGAGGCATTGTATGATAGATAGCACATGACCCTTCATGTTGAAATAAGGTGGAGAGAGAAAGTCTCTCGAGTAAATTTGGTTAAAAAGAGGCTGAAGAAAAGTGAGATGAATCAAAAAAAGACTGAAAGTAGAATGGTTAGACAAGACCATGTACTAACTTGAAAAAGGAAACTGCTAAATATTCAGTTAGAGAAAATGTCTTCTGGAGTTTTTCTAAGGAAACAGGTGTAGAGGTTTAAGGAATGAGGCAATTGAGTTCTAGGATCATCAGATCCTAAAAAAGTAATGATAGGGTCAGGACCTCTAGCATATAGGCTTATATTACCACCTAAGCTACAACAAAACATAGTATTTTTATGTTTTATGCTCAAGGGATACAGATTGGATTAGTTATATATAACTCTAATGGTAGATATTGAAGCATAGCTGGATATAAGATATGAATAAGAAATAGTGTAGATTATGGCTCGTGAAATGAGATAGTTGCAGAAAAGAGTCCATACCATTACTACAGTGCTATAGAGGTATAAAAGTACAAAGGAAGTTACTTGAGAGCTAAATGCGCAAATAAAAGCTTAGTACCATTTGCTTCAGGTAATTTTGAGGATGAAATTATCTTAAGAGGGGAAAAAATGTAATGGCTGTGTTCTGAGACTTCGTGAATAGTGCCACAGGGTCTCAGGTTGCTGAGTCACCTATACATGGACCGAGGTAGTGACATAGGTCATGAAACTTTGAGGGGCTCTAAAATGATGAAAAAGTTGAAATTTTAAAATTTAGCAGAACTAATAATTCATTTCACACTGAAAGCTACCAATCAGTGCAATAAAAATTTTTCTAGCCAGGACTGACCCAAGATATGCCAGGATGAACCCAAAAGTAGTGGACCCTAAAGCTTAAAAATTACACTAAGTCCAATGGTGAAAGAATTTTTGAAATTAGAGGTCATTTGCAATTATGTTGGCAAATAAATAGAGGCAGTCTAAAAACTGTCATATCGATGGAATTTGGCCATAAAAATTTACCAGCAAGTAAAGGTGATTAAAATTGGAATTTTAAAACAAATTGTGTAATTTTTAGAGGTTTTAGTGAATTTCTTTGAATTTTTGAAGTTGCCAAAAAACTAGGATGGCTTAGGAATTTTTGAGACAACCTTTGACATGTCAAGGTGGCCCCCACTTAATGCCAAGTGGGCATGCAAGCTGCCAAGTGGTGAATGGACTATGACAAGTGGATTTCTACTTATTAAAAACAAAATCCATTTCTCCCATTTCCTGCTGCCTGACCAACACCAGTCCTTCCTTCTCTAGGCTATATCTTTCTACTTTGATAACCAAATGAGGAGATTCTAGTGGCTAAAAATTCCTCTAGATGTTAGGCACCATAAGAAATAAGAATCAGGGCAAAAGGAGCTGTGGTTTAGGGGGTAAAATTTGTGCATGTTGACTGGTTTAGAGCAGTCTAATATAGTATGTGTAAGGTGAGTTTTAAGCAATTTCTCACTTTCTCTTCTTCTTTCTAGCTACTAATTAATGCAAAGATGTATCTAAGACATGTATGTGTGTGTGTATATAGCATTGGTGGCCATTGGAGGGCATTTGAAGGCCTATAAAGGAGGTATAAGATCACCGTGGTGGTTGGAAATGGGGCTGGCAGCTTGATCATGGTGAGGATATCACCTTCAAAGTGTTATGTAAGTGGACTTTTAGCCTTTTCTTTATGTGTATGGGTGCCTAGGCTAGTGAACATGGACTTAGGAGGGCTGGAATGATGTGTTCTAAGTGCAATTCTTCCTTGTAATGTTGATTATCTTGAGTATTTAGTGTAATTAGGGATATTACTCTTAGTGTTTATCTAAGTAGCCTAAAAAATGCTTGCTAAATTTGATATCTAAGATTGCTTGGTTGAGTAATTTGCTACCTATGATGAGTATTTAGTATGTATTTGGCATGCTAGAGGAAGGACCATGAGAATTGTGAAGAGAAATCATCATGGAATATGTTATTTTCCTTGTACCTGTGAGCTTGGATGCTTGTGTTCTAAGAATGTTGCTTAGTACCTTAGCCATAATTGGCTTAGAATGGAATGTTTATGAGTAAATTTAAGTTAATTGCATGTAAATGTGATTAAATAATGTGATCATGTATCAAAGAATGGAAATTCAGTTCCATTTCCCATAAATGCAGGAGAACTATTTATACCATGTTGGCATGAAATGTTAAGTTGTTAAAGTATTAGCTAAGTACCCTACTAAGGCTTAAAAATTGGCATGAATTGAATATGGAATTAATTAAGTATATAACATATAGATATAATAATGTACTTTTGAAAATGTGCCTTGAAATGGAAAAGGAAGACTTGATCTAAAATATGAAGTTAAAGCTTGAGATGGTGACTTAAAAGTGAACTTTACTTATGCCTTTGAGAGGATAGATTTAGACTAGATTTTAACCATAATGTTTGCCCAGTTATAGAAGGCATTTGTGCTTAGATTTTGGCCATAGATTTGGCCCAATAATGAATAAAGTATAAAAAAAGAATAGTGAAAACAAAATTGAATTTATATTTAAAACAATCACAGAAAATGACTTTAAAAGTGGTCGAAATGACCTATAACTGTCTAGTTGACCTCTACCTGAACCAAAAATGTCACTGGATAGAAAGTATTACCTTTTTAAGTAAAAATTCCATGAAAACTCTTAACATAATATACCTTGAACTTTAGCAGCAACAGAACTAAAAATTGTTTTGGAATTTTACTTGGTAGAGCTAAAAAGTGGCCATACCAGTCTGAATAAATTTTTAAAGTATTACATCAAATTTTTAACTATCTATTTTTGGGACTTAAATATTATAAGAATAATTTTAGCTAAGAAATAAAGTTAAATTAAGCTACTTGGCCCATTGGTTAGACACCTACTAGATGGGTTGACCGATCAACTTAGGGTTTTTGCACCTGCTAGTTTATTAGTGGCTGGAAAGGTCTATGGACTAATCTCTATTATGTCACCCAATTTTTGATTGCACTTATTAGTGGCTGGAGAGGTCTACAGACTAATCTCTATTATGTCACCTAGTTATTGATGATTATTTATGGTTGGGGAGGCCTTTGGTTGGTCTTTATTAGGCCACATAGTTACTTTTATTGTGTCTAGAGAGGCTACGACTGATCTGTATTATGGCACACATGCCGATGTAATGGTGTTTATCCAGAATGAAGAATACTGCAGGAGTTTATTTCCCTCAGATTTAGTATCTTAAAGTGTCATCTTCTTAGTTGAGCTAGAGAATTAAATTAATTAAATAATTAGATTGATTACGAACATAAGAATTAAGCATAATGGAACAATATTTCCTAAGTTAGATAAGATGCAAATTAAAGGGTATTTTTAACATTTTGCACAGATGTGCTAGATCAGTTACAGTGAAGTAAATTAAGTAATATTGCAGAATAATCATTAAAGATGAAGTTTGAGCTTATGTGAATGACTTTTTCTCAGAAAGTAGTAAAAATACAATCAAATGGTATTTTAGTCATTTTTCACACATAAGTAAATGTAAGGTAATTTTTTTTTTGCATAGTATGCATGTTAAAAGTAATAGTCCTCACTCTAAATGATTTATCTAAGCCAAAATTACTGTATAAGACCTTTGAAATACCTTAGAGGTATTTTAGTAATTTAAGACCCGAGTGAATAATTAAGTTACATAATAAAGTAAAACCATTCTTAAATTGTATAAGTAAGTTAATGATACAAACACCATGATTAAATTGCCTTAAGTTCACCACTGAGTATCTCATATACTCAACATACCGATTTTGGTGCATAGGTACACTATAGCGGGACCTGCCTCGTAAAGCATGATAGTAGGGGTTTAGAGGATACAGGTAAAGACTTTAGATGTAATTATTATATAGTTGGATATCTATGTACTTAGGTGGGAATGGGTAGGAAAATGTATTTAAGCTTTGAAAATGTAACATAATTAAGTGATTATGACTTGCTGATGTAAATTAAGTAATTATACATGTTCTTTGGTGTATGTATGATCATATGTGATATGTGATGCAGATGTGAGCCTGAGCCTCTATACTTATGCAAGTTTATTTGTTATCTGAGACTTAAGTTTGATATATGCTTGGGATGACATTAGGCTGAATATGGGAGACTAGAAGGGTCCAATTGTTGTGATTATTTTATAGAAGTCATAAATAGGCATGTTTAAATTTATGGGTTAGGACCCGGGCAGCTGTTATGCTCCTAAATTTTAAGGAAATATTTGAGTTTATTAAATTTCTTCAGAAATGCTCAAACCATATTAATTCTAACCATAGGGATTATAGGAACTGACCAGAGCGATTTTGGAGTCAGATAAAATGATCTAGTGTGAAATTAGTAGAAGTTAAATGAATGACCACGGGAGAAATTTTAAGATGGCTAACCTGACTAGAAGTGTGCTGCTTATTAGGTTTCTTTAGGAATCCAGTACGGGGTGTCACAAAAGAACTAAAGAGCAGCATACTTTTGCCTTAAGATCATATGATGATCACATAAGGATTAAAAATTACTTAAAATTACTTATGAAAGTGAAACATTAATAAACATGGTGAATAGGCCATACAACTAGGCAACCTAGATTTTATAGGTCGACCTATTAACTAGGGATAGATTAGCAGCTGCTAGAGTACCATGGTGCCCCTAGTTTAGTGCAGTTATTGTCTAGGTCTTAAAAGCCCACTATATATGCCTAGGCTAGTGTAGCAACTGTATAGGTAAAATTGAGCCACTATATGTATATTCAAATATTATAACATGATTAGGCTATTACAGTAGGAGAATAGGTCTATAAAGGCCACTGTATATATTTAGGCTGTTGCAGTTGCCATATAGGATCAAATGAGCCACTACACATATTTAGATAAAGATAATAGCCGTATAGGTCCTTAGAGACCACTGTACACATATATAGATTGTGGCTAAATAGTTTCGTTATCCAATTTCGAGTAGTTATCTCTTAAGTGTGGGCAAAAAAACTAAGTAATTAAAGGACAATGGTTAAATAGAATAAAATTTGTTACACCCTCTACTAGATTCCTGAAGAAATGTGACAAGTGATGCACTTCCCACTAGGTCACCCATCCTAGTATTTCTCCAGAGGTAAACTACTTAACACTTATGGTCTATTTTAGAACTCTACAAAGTGTTGCTTAGATTTCTAGTTTAATCCTTAAGCATATGCACATATGATCTAATAGACTTAGAAAACCCATTTATAAACACTTTACAAGTTATAGAAAATTAGGTAGCACAATGGCTACCCAAGTGATATACCAAAATTTTTTTCACCTATTGAAAGAACTTTTATTGACAATCATTCCATTCAACCTCTATTTGGACACTTCTAGTCCCCTAGTCAACATCAGCACACATCAAACATATATAATAATCACACACACATAAGGCCTCAAGCCCACAGTTATCAAAACCTTAAGCAACTAAAACAAACAAAGCATATGTTTATATATATCACATCCATGTTTTATATATAGACATAGCAACTTGTAAGCATGCTAACCCATACCTATAGAATTTACATGAGTGCCACTACTAAAGAAATAACTCTATATACCTTTTAACACTTGTATTGCTATGTTGCATGATCTCCGAGGTTTATTTGCTTCTCCTTGTTACCTACGTACCATAACATGGTTATGCTGAGTATAAAACTCAACGGTGAATTTAAACCATTTAAAACATGCCACATGTATTGACACCCACACGAGCAAACATATACAATGGTCTACATGTAGTGTATAGGTGATATGCTAGGTTACTAGTGCCATTAAGATGATATGCCATGTTTACTTTAAAATTACCAAAATGCCCCTGTATTTTATTTATTAAATTTATCATCACAAATTATCATCAATTATTCTAGATTTTCATTTTACTTTAGCTTAATTCCATTTCATAGGCCCGACTAAGTTGACAACACTTATAGACACTGGACTAAGAGGGAACTAAAAGACTGTGTAGTGGCCTATATATTTAACTCAACCGCTGCATCAGCATCATATAACCATAGGGATCAGCTCATAGGAACCTCCTAGAAAATGAGCAACTGTTCATAGGGATCAATCTATAGACATCCCAATGGCAACTTATCTTGTCAAATTATTCATCTTGGTCTGCCTAGCAGAATAGTATAGTGCCCCCTCTAGGGACTTTTGCTGCTGCACCAGCATAGTCAAATATATAGACAAAAAATGCTAGCAATATAGTGGTCTTCCCTATAGATTAGTGCAGTGGCTCAATTATGAACCTCTGCCACTACACTGGTCCAGTCTAACAAATAAACAGTCTAACAACTACTAATTCCTAAGTTGACCAGTCAATCCATCCAGCAGGTATCTAACTAATAAGCCATTTAACTTCATTTTAAGTTTATTCCTTTACTGATCATCTTTTTATAATATTCCGTGTTGAAAAATAGACAATTATAATTTTTATGAGACAGTCAATTTTTTACTTAGATAGTTACAGGTCATTTTTAGCCCTACTGGATAATTACAATTCAATTTTCTAAAATATTTTATGGCACTATCTTAGACATAATTAAAGCCATACTAAATCTAGTCTACTCCATTATTTTGGCTCATTTATACACATGCTAAGCAGTCATTTTAAATATAGTTGCAAATTTTATTTTTAACAGGACAGTTATAGGTCATCTTTTAGTTTTAGGGTGGCCATGTTAGGTTAATTTTAAGCCCTTTACAAGCCATCTTTTAGTGCCAATTTCACTTATTACCATACACTTTCATAAGCCTAAAGCTATTCCTAAAAGTACATCTTAAAATGCCATAAAGATGGCTTCCATACCATGTCATATAAACATTACAAGTTGGTTCAATTTATGATACCATTTGCATACATATTTTACTCTATTTACAAGTTAATTTACCATACCATTATAAGCCAATTTCAAGTCCACTTTTTAACCATTTTCTAAACTTAAAAGGTATCCTAATATCTATGCATTTCATGCCTTATTACTTATGCATATTCATCTAAGTCATGCCATATAAACTCTACAAATTTCATGCCAAATATGTCATGCCATATCACACACATATATATATATATTATGCCTTACCTTATTTTGATGCCATTTATCCTTGCATACTTTTTAGCCAATGTCTCTTAAATTGCTATACACATGCTTTCAATTACATTCAAGCATATATACACATATTTTAACTTCACTCAAGCATGCTTACACACACACAATGCCATTGCCATGCAAACTAGAACATTATACACCCTAAACATGCCTCGGCCACACTTAACGTGCACACACACAAGCCTTATTCACCAATTTCTTTACCTTCACCTATAATACCATCTCTAACAAGCCAAATTCCATACAATATGCCAAGCATACATGCCATACACCTAATCTACACACCAAGGCACCTTTCAACCTAATGAAGCCTGACGTTAATATTCACAATTCTCTTTAATGTATAGTTTAGCTAACTTTTCCAATGGGCAGTCCATTTTGACATGGATAAAGTGAGCTATCTTAGTTAGTTTATTAACAATCACCTACATAGCATCACATTTACCTCTGGTCATAGGCAATGCCATTACAAAGTCTGTTGTCACCTTTACCAATTTCTATTCTAGTATTTGCTATAGGATGTAGCAATCCAAAAGGAACATGATGCTCAACTTTTACCTGCTGACATGTTTGACATTTAGCAATATACTCTATCATATCTCTTTTTATGCCTGACCACTAATACTAAGGCTTTAGGTCCAAATACATCTTATTAATACTAGGGTGCATAGAATAAGGAGCTTCATATACCTCCTTTAGTATCTGTAGCCTTAGGTTATCTTTACTAAGTACACATAACCTTTCCTTAAGATACAAACATCCCTCACTCAAGTTAAATCTCAATGCCTTCCGCTCTTAGACTTTACTTACCAGCTGCATTAGTGACCCATCTCTACCTTATGCCACCTTTATCTACTGTCTAAAATTTGGTTTAATTTGTAACTCAACTAACACAACATTCTTTTTAATGTACTGCAATCTAGCATTGATAGATCTTAAAGTCACTATGAATTTTCTGCTCAGAGCATTTACTACTACATTAGCTTTCCTTGGGTGGTAATCTATTAAATAGTCATAATCCTTAATTAACTCTAACCATCTTCTTTATCTCAAGTTCAATTCTTTCTGAGTTATGTGGTATTTCAAACTCTTATGGTCTATATAGATGTAACATTTCTCAATATACAAGTATTGCATCCAAATTTTCTAAGCAAATATAATGGCAGCTAGCTCTAAGTCATGAGTAGGATAATTACTCTCATGTGGTTTTAACTGTCTTAAAGTATAGGCTACTACCCTTTCTTCTTGTATCAACACACAACCCAAGCCATTGAGGCATCACTATACACTGCAAAGTCATTACCTTATTTAGGTTGAATTAGGATAGGAGCTTCTATTAGCATCTTTTTCAACTTCTCAAAACTAGCCTAACATTTGTCATTCCACTCTAATTTTACATTCTTCCTAATCAATCTGGTTAAAGGAACTGTAATCATTGAAAATCCCTTCACAAACCTCCTATAGTACCCAGTTAATCCTAAGAAACTCAGTATCTCTGTCATATTCCTCAAAGTTTCCCACTCTAATATTGCTTTGACCTTATTGGGGTCTACTTTAATGCCTGCTGCTGACACTATGTGTCCTAAAAAAGCTTCAGTCAGCCATAATTGACACTTACTCAGCTTGGCATATAGCTATTTCTCCCTTAAAGTTTGTAACACAATAATGAGATACTATTCATATTCCTCCCTGGTCTTAGAGTATACTAGAATATTATCAATGAATACCACCATAAACTTATCTAGGTAAGGTTGAAATATTCTATTCTTTAAGTCTATGAAGGTGGCTGGGGCATTTGTGAGACCAAATGGCATCACTAAGAACTAATAATGCCCGTATATAGTTCTAAATGCAGTTTTAGGATTATCAGCTTCTTTAACTCTTAGCTGATGGTATCTAGATCTTAAGTCGATCTTGGAAAATACATCTGTAGCTCTCAGCTGGTCAAAGAGGTCATCTATTTTGGGTAAAAGATATTTGTTTTTCACTTCACCTTATTCAGCTATTTGTAATCAATGCATAGTCGAAGCAAGCTGTCTTTCTTTTTTACAAACACAGGTACTCCCTAAGGTGAAACATTGGGTCTGATAAAACCTTTATCTAAGAGTTCTTATAATTTCAACTTTAATTCTTTCAGTTTAGTAGGTGCCATTTAGCAAGGAGTAATAGAAATGGGAGTTATACCAAGATACACCTTTATTCTAAAATCAAGCTCTCACTGTAAAGGCAAACCTAGCAACTCATCAAGGGACTCAAACACTATTAGAATCTATTCAATTATTAGGGTGGAAGCATCAGTGTCAATGACATGTACTAAGTAAGCTTTGTATCCTTTTCGGATGAGTTCCTTACTATAACAGTTGAGATAAGGTTATTCACATAATTTCTCTCGCTCACAACTATCACTGTCTATCTCTCCACAGCTTAGATGGTCAGCCTCTTATGTTTATAGTCAAGTATAGCTTAATGTTTAGACAACTAGTCCATTCCCAAAATCACATTAAACTTATGAAAAGGTAATTCAATCAAGTCCATAGGAAACATACATTCTTGGATCACTAAAAGACACTATCTATATACCTTGTTCACATTCACACTCTATCCTATAAGATTACTAACTTGTATATCTATGTTCACTTGCTCAGATTTCAGTCCTCTATCATGTGCCAATGTGGTGCATACATATGAATGTGTGGATCCTAGGTCTACCAAAGCCAAAATTGGAATATCAAATAAATAAAAAGTATTAGTTATGATGTCTAGTGCTGCTGTCTCCTCTTTAGCTCTGACAGCATACTGTCTAGCTAGGGCATGGGCTTCTAATCTAGTCCCCTGACTAGGACTAGATTGATCCCCTCTACTCTGCCTCTAGCCTCTATTCTGAGGTGCAACTGTGGATTCCCGAGTATGATCACCCTTGGGTTGTCTCTAAGGACACTCTCTTTGATAGTAGTCCTTGGCGCCATAAGTAAAGTACTTACACCTTCTACCTGACCTATACTAGCCCCAATGCCTCTTATTACAAGTATTACAAGTCGGGGGTCCATTTCTATTACTTAATGGACTAAGAGTACTAGCAGCTCTTGGAGGTAATCAGGGTTTGGCTATGGAAGCTTAACTAGATCTCTAAGACTGTGTCTTTCTCTGTGCCTAATGCACTGACTGGGACTAAGATTGTGCTTCTCTTTTTCTCTTACTATCACTTAGGACTACACTGGACTACCCCATAGTAAGTTATCTCTTTCTCTAGAAGAAGTCTCTCTTTTCTTGTACCATCTCCTTCATGTCATAGGTAGATGCCACTAATACAGCAAAGTTTGTTACCCTCAGGTTTGCTATCTATATCCTCAACTCCACATTTAAACCTTTCAAAAATCTCTTACACTTTTCCTCTTCATTGGGAATGAACTCCGCTGCATATCTGATTAACCGGGTAAAATCCTTCTCATATTCAGCCACTGTCCTCCTACCTTATTTCAAATTTAGGAACTCTTACCTCCTCTTATCTTTATAGGACTCAGGGATATACCACTTTCTAAACTTTATCAAGAAAAACTCCCAAGTCAGATCCATCATTGCCTTCCTCTTTCTAATATTATCTCACTAATGGTATGCTTTTTCTTACAGGAGGGAAGTTGTACACTTCAGACTATCTTCTTTTGAACACTCTAGCTATTCCAAAATTTTGAAGGTTCTCTCCAAATATTACTCTGCTCGTGCTAAATTGTGACACCCCCTACCCGTTCTACCTAAACTGATAAGGTGTGCCACTCCCCGCTGAGGTCACCTATCCTAGGATTTCCTCAGGGGCCTTTCATTTAACTCCTATACCTATTATGGATTCACGTGATATCTTGTCCTTTATCACATTTAAAACTTTTTTGCATATTCTCCTGTATGTCTGTAATTCTAAACTATCGCCGTCAGGCGCTACTAGACAATTTAAGATATTCGAGCAGCATAACAGCTGCCCTAATACCTAGCCTAAGTTTAAACCTGTAAGAAAACACTTATTAATAATATACCTCAACCACATACTCCACTGGACCCTCTGGTCCTCCAATTCACAGTCATCATTCAGCAACACTCAATCATAGGGTCAGAGACCCACTAAAAAGCATGCATTCACAAAACAACTTTCTCATATATGATACTGTAATTCAGAATATACAACCTATATACATACATACATGAGTGCATCCTTATACATCACTTAAAAGAAAGAAAATAAAATACCAAAAATAACACGTGAGCAGCTACACTATGCTCCCTGTCTGATGCTATCAACTCCTCTATCTATAACCTGCGCATCAAAACACCGATACGCTGAGTATAAAACTCAGTGGTGGAATATACCAAACAAAGTATGTCATTTACGCACACAAATGCAATTTAACAAGCAACATGTATTACCTTGTCATACTTATTCTTTTAGACATTTAAAGACTGAAATTCTTATTATCATCGACTTAATTACGTTATAGGCCCATGACAGACAGACATCACTTTAAGACACTGGATAAAAAGGATATACATTGTGTAGTGGCCCACTTTTAGGACATAGGTAGCTGCACCTACCATTGCCTGTACCGGGACTTGTAGCGAAAAATAGAAACAGTTTGTGATCCATTTTTGTACTCGCAAATTAAAATGCCTATAGTGGAACACTCAAGGTAGGTCTGTGAACCATCTCAAGGCCACGATAAAATATCCGCGGCTGCACCCACTGTACGGTGTCACCTGACAGTGGGTCCCACGAGACTGACTACCTAGCAGCTGCTAATTTCCCCTAGTTGACCGGTCAACTCATCCAGTGGGCATCTAACTGTTGGGCCATTAATCAATTTAAAACCTTGACTCTTATACCTTTCATGGTTAAATTACATTTATACCCTAACCTTATCCATAAATTACGTTTTTGCTCCTATCGCAAAAACACTATTCATTTGGTCATTTCTATTTTTCACCCTTTATCATTACTCATTCCTTTTAAGTCGCATTTCTCGACCTAAATGCACCATATGTGTCATATTACCATACGTACACAATATTTTCCAAAATGACCAAAATGCCCCTCACTTTACATA
>CANXYI011314424.1:0-12171 GCA_948208565.1 Hura crepitans | reverse complement strand
GCCATAGAGTAAAAATATTAAACCTTAGAAAATTTCACTTACCCATCAAAGTGGAACTATTCACCAAGTGCTCATTTCTTTGAAAATAACCACTTTTTTGCATTTCTCTTAGTAGGATCATAATTTAAAGGATGTAGAGGCATGATTTGCTACCTTAATTTGATGCAATAAGGTGTTTAAGGGGTAAAAATTAAGAAATAAAAAGGAGGGGGATATGGCATATGGCCTTAGCTTTTTGGTGATTAAGGAGGAAGATTATTCCTTTGATTCCCTACATGCACAAACATACACACATATTTATATTAGGAAGGTGGATAGCCTTGGTCATGCCACTTGGCAATCGAACGATCACTATTAATCCTATTTAATATTTAACCTTCAAAAATGTAAAATAATTTTTCAAAACCTCTAAAATTACTTCTTTTAGTGCCAAAAATTCCAAATTAAAGGGCCTCTAAAATCTTAGGACCAAACTCCCATGAAAACTAGGGTTACTATTCACTTATGCAATTGAAAATTTTTGAATAAATACAAAATGACTTTAAAAATTTAAAATTCCTTCACCAATAGACTCATTGGAATTTTTTACATTTAGGGCATGATATTTGGGTCCATCCAGGCACATCCCATAGCTATCCCATAACAATCTCAGCTAAGGTCACTATCCACTAGTTCTTAGCCTAAAATAATTAATTAGTTCTACTAAAAATTTTAATTGGTTCATTTTATCATTTTTAGCCCATTGAAGTTCTATGGCTAGTAAACCCCCTTTTAGCCATCATATGGTGCCCTGACTCTGTTGAGGATACTATTCATGCCTCGGAGGTACTATTCATGAACTGAGATTTATGGGTGTTACAATATTTCCTCTTTTAAGAAATTTCATCCGAGAAATTTCCTTGATAATACTATCAGTTACTTTGCTATTTGTTTTAGGTGTCCTCTAGTCTTTATAGATTGTTAAGTCTTAACTCATGTTATTCTCTTATTTAGTAAAGTAATACTTTAGGTTTTTGACCTCTATTACTCTTAAGATTCTTATTCTCTTAGTCAGGTTAGCATGTGATTCATTATACCATTGCCCACTTGTCTTTCTTAAGTTATCATTAGATTCCCTTTTCAACTAGGTGAAGTGTCCTACCTTTTCTTTATTTCACATTATATGGGCAATCTTACTTAGGCCATCTTACCTAGGTCCATTTGACAATCATCATTAGCTATGATTTCATTCTCAGGCCATAGAATAGTCCATTTACATATGACATTTTAGAAGACATTATACTTAGTCCAATTTATAGATAGCTTTTTTGTAAACTCCTAGCATTCTTTTTTCTACTTCGATTCCATATCTCGAGAGAATAGAAATACACTAAGGAGTTTAAATTCGAACTTCTATTCATTAGAGGATAGGGCATTCCTCATTATAGCCATTCCTATGGCATCAAGCCTTATAGTATTCCCATATCTTCTAAGTGTACTATTTAGATGGTCTCATATGTCCTCTGTATAATTGTGTTCTCATTCTCTCTCCCATTTATCACATAGTGCACCATAAGGATAGACATATGCAATCATCTACTTTAACTTCAACTTCTTTAACCTTCTTCCTCTTTTGTTTCATTCATACCATACATAAGGGAATTTACTTATAATTGGGTTTTCTTAACAATTCTACTAAAGTGGCCTTCCTTCACAATTCTATTGGTAGTATCTTTTAGCTACGTTTACAATCTATCATTCCTCATTATGGTTTCATACTCAATTCTCATAAAGGTAGGTAGAACTACCACAATTTTTAAGAATATAACATTCCTCATTATCCCTTTTAGATTTCATGTTTAAGAGGCAATATGCTTATCATAGGCTTTCTACCCCTTTATTGCAATTTTAGTGTTACAGAACACATATTACTACTTCTCACTCATATCAACATCGTTTTAGGTTCATGATAAGATGCCTCTTTTAGATAAGTTCTTTAATTAACTTTATCTATTTTTTGCATCTTTCATGGCCTCATCATCCCATGCACTCTCACATCCTTCCTAATAGTTACACTCTAGAAGAAAATTGGGAAATAGCTCTTAATAACCTTTTTTACTCATTTATCAATTCCAAGAATTTTTGAGTCTCCACCAACCTTTTACGATGGCTTTGCTTATTGAATTCTTTTTATCTACTTCACCTCTTATGACCTTAAGTAGAGGTTTCTTATTTCCATTAGCTGGAAACCCTTTCTTTACTTCTTTATTTGTTTATATTTCTACATGGCCTTTACTTGATTTCCCACCTTATACCTTTCACACTTTCTCATCTCAAAACTACTCCCCTTAATTCTTAGTTCTCCTACCTAAATACTTATTCTTCCAATGATCTCATATTAGATATGTCTCACTTTATCATAATTGTAATTCTAACTATGTCTAAAGGTATTACCTTTTTTTCCTCCTAGCTTTCTTTTTTTGTTGTTACCATCCCTTATCACATTCCCTCAAATACTATCTCATTATCTATTCTCATTGTCATAATTCTATCATGTCCCTTTATATAAGGCCACAAGCAGGCTATACTCACACTATGGTTACACATGTGCAATGATAAGAAAAATGATATGCATGATATTATGCAAATGTGAAAAATATCAGTATATATTTCATGTCAAATGATGTATAACCCACCCCCACTGTCAAATGTATCAACAAGAAAAGAAATAACCCTCAGCCTCAGGGACATTAATAAATGTTTCATAAACTTAACTCTATAACATTTTTGTTAAGCTTATTTACCTATTTTATCCTTGTTGTTCTTCTTGGTCATCTCATTTATCTCCTCATCTAACTCTATTTCCTTAGGAATTTCTCAATCACACTTCGTTATCATATTATGCCCCTCTCAGTAATGACTATAATTCAACCTCATTCATTTTCCCTATCGTATCATAATTACACATTTTGACATATCTTTAAATATTCTTACCATCATTATTAGGTTCCTATTTACTATACTCATAACTCTCTTTACCCTTTAGATACCTATTCTATCCTGAAAAGGTTATTAATAAAGCTTAGCGACGATAGTGTGCTTACCTTACACATTTAGCAAGTTCTCTAGTTCATAACACATTTCACTCAGTTACTCAATTAGCCATATAATACAAACATGTCAAGAGAACTTATCCTTAAAGAGTTTGCTCGATACACCACTTACTCATTATTAAGTATATATCGGGTCTACTACATTTCCTTTAATGCCTAAAAAATCTTGATTTTTATGAATAATACATTCCTGAGATGAATAGTGCTCTCGAGACTCAAGATGCACTAAAGTTACTAGATAAAAGTATTAGTCATAAAATAATTTTAGGCAAAGTTTAAAATCAAGCAGAGTTCATTTGATTGGCTAAAAAGCACTAATAAAGTTTTTATAGTAGTGTTTTAGGAATAGTGACCAAGGCAATGCTGAATTGTACATAATTTTCAAAGTTACCTAGAAAATTATGAAACCTATGCAACTTGATACTCAAAAATTCCAACGAGCCTAATGGTGCTAGAATTAGAATTTTTATAAGCTGAAAATTATTTTTACTAAAATCAGGTTACATGAAATTAATGCTTTTTAATTTGGTTTTTTGCAATTTTTGAGCTTTTTTTAGAGACTTAAGGGGATTTAATTTATTTAATTTTTGAAAGAAAAATTAGAGTAAAAAAAAGGATTAGTTCAGTTTTTGAAATAATAAAAGAAGGGGAGAAAGAATTATTTTTCAATGAAAATTCTACACCAATATAAGTCAAATTCACTTGAATTGTCAACTAAGGAATAATGAAAACCCTCCTCCTCTCTTCTTCAAGTTCTAGTCGATGCCTCCATCCTTCCATCCCCATTTCTTAATTTTCATTTCTCCCTCAATAAGCCAAATCATGCCATGAAAATTTAAAGGTAGCCCCTTTATGATCTCTAAGTGTAGTAGGAACTGGAATTTTGTGAAATGATCGAGTAGAAAGATCAGTTTTAACAACTTGATAAACAATACCCATTTTTAATTTGTGTAAGTTTTTCTAAACTCTAATATTTTTCCTAGTTTCCTTGGGTGCCCAAAAGTAGCTTTAAGTGATCGATTTCAATTTTTATCAACCGTATAATTTATATAGATTTTAATAAAATGAATCTATAATCTGAGCAGGGTGATAAAAGGAATAATAAAGGGAAGGAGAAGACATGATCAGACCTTGTGTGTGTATTTTAACCCATAAAGTTAGTGTAGTTGTTATAATATGTTAAATAATTACATGCTCTAAATATGTGTGTGTATATATGTATAAGTATGTTATGAGAAATGGTAATTTAATGAATAAATGAAGTAAATTAATGATAATGCCATCATTTTACATGCCTTTTAATATGTGTATAAGAATGAAAATATAAGCATGAATACACCTACCTTCTGGGCAAATTTGGTTGAGATGTGCTTATGGACTTTATGTGATTTATATGATGTAATTTAAAATAATAAGGATTAAATGCTTATGACATGTATTATGCAAGTGGTATGAATTTATGATGCATAAGGAATCTATGAAAATAGAGTGAATAGAGGAAAACACATAAGTGGCTGAAATTGATGTTAAGCATACTTATGTGTATATTTCGTTAACATGGATTTCTTATATGCCGAAGGCCATTATTTATGTGAGAATGAGTATGGTGTACATGTGGTGGTTGGCTAAATACTTGCTATGGATATGGATGAGGAATAAGTAGAATGGTTTATGGCATAAAAGGTGCCTTGTATGTGTTAATAATGCCTAAAAATATGAAGATATAAAATGCTAAATGGTAGTGAGCATTAGGCCAAAATTGGTTCCATAATGGTGTATGGAATTTTTTGTATTATGAGTGCTAATTAAATGGTTACTTGGCTTGAGATTTTTGTATATAATCATATATGAGCTAAAGTTGGCTGAATAATATGTGGCCTAAGTTAAGTTATTTAGTCTTGAAAAATGACTTATAATTATACTAATAAGTAAGTTATAATTATAAGAAGCAATACATATGCATATTTAGTAAAAGAGACATATTATGAGTTTAAATGATATATGATGATTTTGTGTGCATAGATGTGCATAATTCTTGAATGTGGTGTTTAAGTTGTGACTTATTATGGTAATAGGATTTTAAAAATTATAAAAGACTTTTAATCAGTATACATAGACTATATAATCAAAATAGACCAAATTAAGAAGGAAAATTCTAATAAATGTAATTAATAGCCTATTCAAGTAAAACAACCTAGTGGATAGTTTGACCAATCAACTAGGATTATTAGTAGTTGCTAGGATGTCTATGGTTGCTATGTTTGAGCCTTTAAGCAATAATATAAGTGCAGCTAATAGAATGTTAAATAAAACCACTGCATATAATTCTAGATGAGTATAGCTATCGAAGAGTGCAATAGAACCATTACATGGATTTCTATGCAAGTGCAACCATTAAATAGTTCAACAGGCTCATTGCATAACATTTTGTCCATTGACTAACTCTATGCTTAATCTTGGACTTATGATTTATGCTGACCTATGTGTCTATGTTAAGCTTAGTCTTCTAACTTACATTGGTAGATGACTTTCGGGTTATTGGAGGTCGTACTAGCCATCCAGCCTGTTATCCATGGGATCTTGTTTTCTTTGATATAGGAAATTAATTAATTAATTAATGATAAAAATAACATGCATATCAAGAAAAATCTTATAAATTGTGAATTTTAGGTAACATGCATCATATCAGGAGATATTTGACTTTTTGTATGTTTATACAATTTTGCATTTCTATTATACATATATAAGCCCATTATTATGTTGAAATGCTTATGAGTTAATATGTAGTTATACATGAATGAAATTGATGTGGCATGTCATAGCAATTACACCAGTAAGCTCCTATTTAGTGTATCGTATTTTCTTTGCAATACGTGGGTTCAAAAAGAACAAGTTAAGCCTATGCCTCAATGCGACAAGATCTACAAGTAAATACTTGTCTTTTTTTATATATATCAGCTATGTGATGTAAAAATGTAAAAGCACTCATATGTTATAAATTGAAGAAAAGGGCTTACACAGTGTAATTAAGTGTTTTTAAATGTTGTCACTATTTTGTAATCATATTAAATATGGTTTTAAATTATTTGACTTGTATGATATCTCTTCCTGAGGTTGAGATCATACTTTGTGTTATTTTGTTTTCAATGTAGGTCAAAGGAAAAATTTGGAATAGAGCTTTGGTACAGCTATTATGCTATCAAATTTTTGACACAAGGATTCCCAAATTATTTTTCTAACTAAGTTTTGAAAAGTTTTTTTTTGTAAACTTGCATTTTTCATAAATTAAGCATTTTGATGACTATAATTGTAAAAATGTTTTAAATATGTTAAGATAAGGTAGTTCGGATATTAAGCTTATGTGCATGCTCCCTATTCGATTCTAATGATCTGATCGAGTAGGGGGTGTCACATGTGGTGGTATTAGAGATAGGTTTAGGCATTCTTTGTTAACATATGAGTTCTTTAGGATTATATAAATACATCCCATAATTTATCACATCGAGGCTTATGCTTATTCTTCTACCTATAGTTAAGATGAGCCATACACTGTATAGTGATGAGAAAGTTGAAAGCCATACTCTGACCACTGTTAGGTAAAAGGCTCCTAGTGGAGGGTCAGTTTTCTCGAAGAGATGCTAGACAAGCATCGTCAGCAACATGAGTACCACTTTTTTTTAACTTGAAGAGAAGTTAGATTTATTGAGATAGGTTATTATTGTTACACCTACAGCACTTGCACTAGTACCACAGCCACCACAGCCTTCATCTTTAGCTCTCTAGATTACATACCTTAAGAAGATTAAAAAAATGGGAGCTAAGGATTTCTTAGGTGAGAGAGCTATAGATGCTGGTAGAGCAGAGTATTGGTTGGACATGATAGAATGGATTACAAAGTAACTGAAATGTTCCTCCGAAGAGAAGGTTATTTGTTCAACCTCTCTCTTACAAGAAGATGCATATTAGTGGTGGATTACAACCACAAAACACAAGGCTAAAGAGGATTTGACATAAGACTTCTTTTTAGAAGAATTCCATAAGAAGTACATTACAAAGAGGTATTTAGACAGTATAAGATAAGAGTTTATAAACCTAAAATAAGGCTAAAAGACTATAGCAGAGTATGAGAAGGACTATGCCATGTTAAGTAGATATGCCTAGGATGTGGTGCAGACTGAAACTAACAGATGTAAGAAATTTGAAAAGGGGCTCAGCATTAAGATTAAGACTTAAATTACTCCTATAAAGATTAGAGACTTCACAGCTCTTATAAATTCTTATTACAGAATTAAAGAATGTCAGAAAGAGAGAAGAGAGTTGTATTAGAAAAAGGGGTCTTATGGCCATAGAGAGACTTGTGAGGCTCAAAATCAAGATGAAATGTTTAAAGGAAGTCAGACTAGGGGGCAATCATAGCCTTTCCAAAAATAGGGTTAGTTTTAGAAGTAGGGACATGGCGCCTAGAGTAAAAGAAAGCATAAGTCATAGTTAGCTAGTGCACCAAGCTCTATAGCTAGAAGTAATCTAGTACTTCAATGCCAAACATGACATAAAAGGTATTAGGGAGAATGCTTAAAGAATAAACCAAGGCTATCCTATGGGTGCTGATCATAAGATCACTTTATTAGAGATTGTCTGAGGAGATCTAATGTTAGTTAGTGATCTGCACTAGCTTTTGCTTGAGGACAAAGAGCAGACCGAGGTGATAGGAGTGATAAGATAGAGGAGACTCAAAGAGCCAGATTAGAGACTAGAGCAGAACCTAGAGCACTAGCTAGGAAGTATGTTATTTGATCTAAAGAGGAGGTAAACTCTTTAGACATCATTACTAGTACCTTCCTTCTCTTTAACTCTCATGCTTTTATTTTAATATATCAAGGTTTTACACACTCATATATATGCATTGCACAGGCACGAGAGCAAGGGTTAGTTTCATAATACCTTGACCTAGAGATTATGGTTAGCAACCCTATAGGCCAACATGTGATAGTAAATAAGGTTTACAAGGAATGCCCTTTGATGATATAAAGACACCAATTTTTACTTGACCTTATAGAGTTACCTATCAACAAATTTGGCTTGATCTTGGGTGTGATTTGCTATCCGTGTATCAAGTAATTATGGATTACAAGTAGAAAAGGTTGTGTCTTAAAGTTAAAGATGGTGTAGATATTACAATTCTAGGGGAAATAATGAATTTTCTTTCTAATGATATCTCTGTTATTACTATGAAAAGGTTGATAAGGAAAGGGTGTCAAGCTTTTTTAGCTCATATGTATGATGCTAGTAGAGAAGAGTTGTATGCTAGTTCTATACCAGTAGTGTTAGAGCCTATAGATGTTTTTCCTAAAGAGTTAATTAGTTCACCACCTGAGTAGGAACTTGAGTTAAATTCTGAGGCTCTACCTAGCATAACTCCATTATTGATAGCTCTATTTGAAATGGCTCTAGTAGAATTGAAGGAGTTGAAACTTTAGTTGCAAGAATTATTTGATAAGGGTTTTATAAGACTGATTGTATCACTATGAGGAGCATCGATTTTATTTGCAAAGAAGAAGGATGGCTCAATTTGGTTTTGTATGGATTATCGATAGCTAAACAAAGTGACCATCAAGAACAAGTACCCTTTGCCATGAATTGATGATTTATTTTATCAACTACAAGGTGTTGGGGTATTTTTTAAAATAGACTTGAGATTTAGATATTACTAATAGAGGGTTAAAGAGTTAGATGTGGCAAAAACTACTTTCAAAACACAGCACGACCACTGTGAGTTTTTGGTATTGCCATTTAGTCTTACTAATGCTCCAGCAACTTTTTATTGATCTCATGAACTGAGTGTTCAAGTAATATCTTGATAAGTTCGTAGTGGTTTTCATTAATGACATCTTGGTTTATTCTAAAAGTAGAAAAGAGCACAAATAACATTTAAGGATAGTTCTTTAGATTTTGAGAGAAAGAAAGCTTTATGCCAAGCTCTGCAAGTGCGAGTTTTGGCTAAGTGAGGTGTCTTTCTTACGACACATAGCTTTAGCAGATGGTATTCCAGTTGATCCAAGTAAGATTGAAGCAGTTATATAGTGGAAACCACCCAAGAATATCATAAAGGTCATAAGTCTTTTGGGTTTAGCTAGGTATTACAGGCAATTTGTCAAGGGTTTCTCTTTGATTGTAGCACTTATGACTTGTCTATTGAGAAAGGATGTAAAGTTTGTGAAGGTTGACATATGTCAAGAGAGCTTCACCAAGTTGAAATCTATGTAAACAAAAGATTTTATTCTTGTATAGCTAATGATCAGGAACTATTTTATCATTTATAATGATGTATCTTATAATGGATTAAGATGTATGCTGATGCAAGAAGGCAAGGTTGTTGCCTATGCTTTGAGATAGTAGAAGCTGCATGAGATGAACCATCCTACTCATGATTTAAAACTGGTAGCAATAGTATTTGCTTTGAAGATTTGGAGACACTATCTCTATAAAGAGAAGTGTTATGTTTATATAGATCATAAGAGTCTAAAGTATCTTCTTACCTAGAAAGAGTTGAACCTAAGACAGAGATGCTAGATGGAATTAATCAAGGATTACGGTTACTTCATTGATTATCATCTAGGAAAACCTAATATAGTGGTAGATGCTCTTAGAAGGAAGTTCATGTTAGCTACAAAGGCTATGAATGTCAGACTACAGCTAGTGAGCGATAATGCTTTGTTTGTAAATATGTAATTAAAGCCTTATTTGCTGTAACAAGTAAAGGATTCTTAGAGAGATTATCATAGACTGATGACTGTGATTAGTGCCATTCAAGAAGGGAAGCCCACTGAGTATGAGATAAAGAGTGATGGTTACTTATACTACCATAATAGGATCTGTGTATTATATGTGGAAGACCTAAAGAAATAAATTCTAAAAGAGGCTCATAGTGTTCCTTATGCTATACATCATTATGGTACCAAGATGTATCAAGACCTGAAGTTGTCTTATTAGTGGTTATGTATGAAGATAGATGTATCTAAATTTGTGACCAAATGCCTCACGTGTCAACAAGTGAAGATAGAAAATTAAGTTCCTTCTGGATTGCTTCATCCTATAGCAATTCTAGAATAGAAATAGGATTGGGTCACTATAGATTTTGTGGTTGGCTTACGAATGACAAGAAACATATGTGACTTAATTTTAGTGGTAGCAGATCGCTTGATAAAGATTGCTCATTTCATACTAGTTTAAATGGACTATTCTTTTAAGAAGTTAACTAAGTTCTACAATGATGTGATAATCAAATTACATGGAGTAACATCTTCCATTATATCTAATCAGTATCCAAGGTTTACATTAAGGTTTTGGAAGAAGCTTTATAATGCCTTAGGTACTCGATTACACTTTAGTACAACATTTCATCAGCAAACTAATGAACAATCAGAAAGAGTCATTTTAGTAGTCTTTTAATACTTGTGTTATTGGATAATTAGTTATGTGTAACATTATACTTATGATGAAACATGTTTATTAGGTTCTTGAGGACTTGTTAAGGAGTTGTGCCATCGAGTTGAAAGGTAACTAGGATTGCTATCAGTCATTGTTATAATTTGCTTACAATAGTAGCCATTAAGTAAGCTTGGGAATGGCTCTTCATGAGGCATTATATAGAAGAAAGTATAGAACTCTATTTTTTTTTGGATGAGATAAAGAGAAAGTCAAAATCATTAGAGATAGATTAAAGGTAGCTTAAGACAGACAAAAGTCGTAGGTTAACCTAAAGAGGAAAGAAGTATAATGTAAAGTGGGAGACAAGGTGTTTTTCAAGGTTTCACCTTGGAAGAATGTTTCATGGTTTGGAAAGAAAGGCATGTTAAGTTCAAGGTTTATCGGTCCATAGGAAGTGGCAAAAAATATTGGACCAATAGCCTACAGGCTAGCTTTGCCTCCATATCTTCCATGTGTCTAAGCTACGAAGGTAGAGATCAGATTATTTGCATGTTATATCAGTTGAAGAAGTAAATGTAAGGCTAGATCCAACATATTATGAAGAACTTTCGAAGATCTTGGCAACAAAAGTGAAAGAACTTTGGAACAAGTCTATACCTTTGGTGAAAGTACTTTTGAGATATCATGGCAAGGAAGAAACTACTTGGGAGACAAAAGCACAAATAAAGGAGCAATATCCATATTTGTTTGAACCAAGTAATTTCGAGGACGAAATATCTTTTCAGAGTGGAAAAATGTAAAGCCTGAAAAATCATAATTTTTACGAATAGTAATTTCCCAGGATGAATAGTGCTCCAAAGACTTGGGGTGCACTAAAGTTATCAGATGAATGTTATAGTCAATTTGATTGATTGAAAATGCTAAGAATGTTTTTACAACAGTGACTTGGGAATAGTAACCAAAGCAAAGCTAAACCGTAAATAATTTTCAAAGTTACTTAGAAATTATGAAACCTATATAACCTGATACTCAAAAATTCCGAGAAGACTAATGGCACTAGAATCAAATTTTTAAATGTCGGGAAGTATTTTTACTAAAATCGGGATACATGAAATTAAGTCTTTTTCATTCAATTTTTTGTGATTTTTGAGCATATAATTTTAGAGACTTAAGAGCCATTAATTTATTTAATTTTTGAAAAAAAAATTAGAGGAAAAGAGGGTTGTTTTAGTTTTTAAAATAATAAAAGAAAAGCAGAAAGAATTATTTTTCCATCAAAATTCTACACCTATTATTCGTATCCTTTTTGTTTTCCTAAGACCGATCAAATTGAAGTAGCCTAAGACTTAACTTCAGCCTTACTCCTCGAGTCTTAAAAAATGAGAAGGAAGCTAATGGAATTTAGAGCTGCCCCTTTTTTATTATCCTAAGACATGCGAGTTGGGCACCACAAGGTAGGAGTCACCACATAATTGAGTTGGGAAATACCTTGTAGGGCCAAAACCAGAGTTGTTTGAAACCCTACTCTTATTTATACCTTAAATTAATATGGAAATTCATTTTGAATGTATGATAGTATTCCTTTTCTCAAGTAATATTTTGCAATTAAAGTAAATCACACATCCATATAGAGGAAGTTACAGAATATATT
>CANXYI011314235.1:0-14075 GCA_948208565.1 Hura crepitans | reverse complement strand
GGAGTTTATTAACCATAACTAAATATGGAAGGGTTAAGTTAAACTAATTGACTTGTTGACACTTGGGTAGTCTTGATGTATGGCTAGACACCACTTTGTACTTGTATATAAGTGGATAATTGATTAAGAATCAATTATTATACCAATTGGATTGGACCACAAGAATCTTAGTTGGACTAGGACTCTTGTCCACTATGTACTGGCAATGTGCTTCGAAAACCTACAGGGTCACACGCTGATAGGAGGAAAGTAATGACATAAAACTACAAAGTATTTAATGATATGGAATGTCATTAAATAAGAAGAAATAAAATGAGAAGGCTTATGGCTTTATGCCTAAAAGAAAAGCTTCAAACATTAATTAAATGTTTTAAGTGACTAGATCATAATTAATTAAAAGCCTATTTTTATTCATCATTTTAAGGGCTTAAAGGTTGCAAAATATGACCCAACTGTGAATAAACAAGGTATAAAAACCCTTGTGAAATCATTCACAAAAGGAGAGCTACAACAGAGAGAACAATTCTCGACAGTTATTGCAAATTCACCTTATTTTGAGCCTTCTCCTTCTCATTTCTTCTTGAATTTTATTTCTTACTAACACCTAAAAATAAAATTCACTTGTGCACCTCTTAAAGAGTTCTCACTGAATTTGCTATTGGTGTAGATACCTTGGATGTGTTCCCAAAAGGATCACTATGTTTTGTAACAACCTAGTAAGGTGAAAAGTTGCAAATTAGAATCGCATAAAGAATTTACGATAATTCTTATTATATGATTTATTTAATTTTTGTTTTTTAATTTTTTGATATTTCAAATTTTTCTAAGGTTCTATGGATGTTTAATTTTTACTACGCATGAGTCTATGGGAACCAACAATGGTATTAGAGCTTAAATCTATCGAAAAGTTGAAAATTATCACAGTTTATCGATATCCTGCGGTTAAATTTTAAAATCTTGGTTTAAATTTTTTGTAGTTTTATTCATTTTCAAATGGTTAGATATAGATTAAAGCTAATTGAAAATTTTGTTTGTCTTTGTGAATTTTTGGTATTTTATACACTTGAATGAATCGAAATTGTGAAAATTTTCTATGCTAATTGACTAGAATGGTATTGTTTGGTTCAATTGGTTATTTAATTAGTTTCAGTCCTAAATTTTATTTTTAAATTCTTAAAATCCTAAGTTTTAAATCTATGGCTAATCAATAAAATTGGATTTTATTTGATAATTAAAATAATTAATTGAATAGTAAACTTGAATTCTAATAGCATCTATCAATTAGTTTTGAAAATTTTTGTTCAATCCATTTTTTTTAATATTTTCAACCTCAAATTATTTTTTTGAGGTTCCTAAGGACTGAAATTTAATTCTTGAGCTTTACAATAAAATTGAAATTTATTTGGTAATTTTAAAAATCATTGAACACAATTTTCAGTCTATTTTTGTATTGTAGAAAATAGCTAAGTTAAGGCAAATTTTTTTGAACGATTTTTTTAATATTTCAGCCCAAAATTATTTTTTATAAGTTCTTTAAGGATAGAAAAATAATTCTAAAATTGATCAATAAAATTAGGTCTTATTTGATAATTTAAAGTATTATTTGAATATAATTTTGATTGTTGACAACTCCTATAAAACTGATTAAGGTTTTATTAATGGTGTCAAATTTTAATTTTGCTTCTTTTGAATTTTAAACCTATTTTTTCATAATTATGAAATTAATTTAAATATTTTGAATGCCCAAAACTAAATGCTTATGAATTGGAATTAACATAATTAGCCCTAACAACATTAACACACACATGATGCCTCATTTGGCCACATTAAGATGTACACTCTATATCATTAATTACTCATCATAAACACCTCATTTCTTATCTATAAAACCTCTTAACATAATTTCAAAGCATCAAATATCATTTACACTAACAATCCACAAATTACATATACACATATACACCCTTTTTCTTAAACACTATATACACACACTATATATTAAATTGATTACACATACTATTTAGTGCTTAATTATACCCTCATAGCCACTTTAAGCTTCCTCTTTGTAATTCTCCTTCAATTGCCCCAATTTCGCTAGAAAAATAATATCTCACATTCGAAAATCCATAACAAATTCTCAATGCTTCCAATACTTAAATTGACCTTAGAAAACCTTAATTTGTATTAAATGGCATCCCCAAAAATTATAAAACCCCAAAAAATAATTACTCATGCAACATTTGGTTACTATTCATCCATAACCTCTAAAAATTCATAATAAATAAACTAGCCATCCAATTATCAAATTAACTTAATAAATCTCTTATTGGCATCCAATTACATCTTAGAAAAATATCAAAGCTTGAAAATAAATACTTTTCCCCATACTTAGTTACTATTCATCCATAATATTCAAAAATTCATAAAAATTCAAACATGTATCCAAATTAAAATTCAACTTAATATATCTTGTTTTGGAACCTCAAATTACTCCTAAAAAATATTAAAATTCAAAAATCAACACTTACCTGAATTTGGGTTACTATTCACCTATGCATAATCCATCCAAATTTCTCCCTAATTTATTCAATTGAGCCTTCAAATCCAATGTCTAAAGCATGTAGAAGCTGAATTATATCATAAAAGGGTTGATTTAGTGTGAGGTTTGGTAGAAATTTGGAGAAGAAAAGCTTAAAAGCCTTAAAAATGGTTTCTTTGCCTTTCACGTGAAAAAGAAGAAAAAGGAGAAGAGAAATGCTACTGAAAATATGTGGCCTAGTTACTAAAAATTTGGTTTATATACTAGCAATCAATGGCCAGGATTAAATTTTAAAAAGAGATCCAAGGGCCTATATTAAAGCGCAAGCAAAAATCCTTTATTTTCTTTCTTTAATCTTCTTTTTATTCTTGTTCATCAATTATTCCATTCCAACATCAATTTACATATATTATGATCCCAAACAATCACACATTATTCCTTAAGAGCCCTAAAAAATCTATGCTCAAAAATTGAGAAAAACCTATTAAAATTGCTACTTTTATCTTTACCTAATGTTCAAATCATTTCAATATTTGCCTTTAACCTAATTGTGGGTTAACATACAAAAATAGAGAAGACAGACTTTTACACATTAACCCACCAATGGGTTAGTATACAAAACTATGAAGTCAGACTTTCAATGTTAACCCAATAATGGGTTAATATTATGTATTAGTGAACATCATGAAAACTTCCAGATTATGCATTAACTCGTCTTCAGGTTAATATGCAAAACCATAAGGTTAGACTTCCACACTTCAACCCGAAGGCTTCCATTCTATAGGATTTGTGTGACCTAAGTCTCAGAAAATACTATTCACATCTCGAAAAGTATTATCCACAATACTGGGATTTTTAGCCATTACAATATGAAATAAAAGATATGTGATATCTAAGACATTATTTCATATGAAGATAATGTTGGACACTTCAAGAGTTGAAAGTGTTAGGCTTCAATTCCATAATTTTATGATATATTAGAATTAAGAGTTAATTATATAATTATGGTAAATCTAATCAAGATTTTTCCATTAGGAACATAAATTATAGTCTAATTAGCTGAAAGCCCATGGAAGCAGAAAGAGACTAGTCCTAAAATTAGGAACTGCAAATCTTACCTCGTGTCTCAAATGAAGAGGGAGCATCTAATGCTTCAACTTTAAGTATTAGTATTATTAAGATTAATACAAATACTGCTTTCAAACAAGGGTATTAGATACTACTTGTGCGTAACAAAAAGCAATAGAAGGTTTGACAAAGGTGATGTGGACCTATGGGTGGCAAATGGAGCAAAAGTTGTTACATTAGCTATAGGAACATATCATTTGTATTTTCCTTCTAACTTGTACTAGAACTTAATAATTGTTTTTTTTGTTCCCTTCTTAAACAAGAATATTATTTCTTTATCTTGTCTTCCTAAACAAGATTTTGATATTTCCATCAATAAGGGCAACTTGCTCTATTTATAAAGACAAAGTTTTATATTATTCTAGATCAAATGTTAATAAAATATATGTTTTGATAATTAAAAGGAACTCTATAATATTAATACCAAGAGACAAAAGGTAGATAACATGAAACCATCTTTCTTGTCACATTGTTGTTTAGGCCATATAAATGAGAAGTGTCTAGTAACTTAGGTTTATTTGATTATAAATCAAATGAAACATGTGAATTATGTTTATTAAGAAAAATTACAAAGACAACTTTTAATGGAAAAGGTGAATGTGCTAGTGGACTTTTGCACCTTATACATACAAATGTATGTGAACCAATGACCACACATGCAAGAGCTGGGTTTCTCTACTTCATAACCTTTATCTATGATTACTCACAATATGGGTATGTGTACTTGAAGAAGTACCAATCTGAAGCCTTTCGAAAGTTCAAAGAATTCAAAAATCAAGTTGAGAAATAGCCTAACAAAAGTATTAAAACACTTCAATTAGATCGAGGTGGAGAATAGTTAACTCATGAAATTTAGAGTTATCTAAGAGATAATGGTACGTTTTCTCAGTGGACTCCTCCAAATACACCATAACATAATGGTGTATCTGAAAAGAGAAAAATCGAACCTTGTTGGATATGGTTTAATCCATAATAAGCTTTGCAGAGCTGCCTATATAATTTTAGGGTTATACACTAGAAACTATTGTTTATTTTTTAAATAGAGTTCCATCAAAATTAACTGATGTTACCCAATATATGATATGGTGTACCAAGAAATCAATTCTTTCACATTTGGAAGTATGGGTTTGCCCTACCTATGTTAAAAGAATTGTGTTAGATAAGCTTGATGTTAAATCTGACAAGTGCTTATTTGTGGGATATCTAACAGAGTCACTTGGATATTATTTCTATAATGCATCAAATAAAAGGTGTTTATTTCAAAGCATGATATCTTCCTAAAGAAAGAGTTTCTCTTAAAAGAAGATAATGGGAGTAAGTCAAACTTGATAATGTTCATGATAAACAAATAGAAGCAGATCAACTGTTTGATCCCAAGTTTATTACACATAGTGATTATGTAATAGCAAAACTTGTGGAAACACAAGTTCCTAGGTGTTCTACTAGGATTCACACTACTCCTAAGAGATATGGATTTCTCATAGATGAGAATAGTAACGTAACCATAGTAGAAGAGGATGAGCCTTTAAACTATAAAGAGGTTCGAAAGAGTTCAGAATTAGAATTATGGTTAAAGGCCATGCAATCCAAAATAAAGTCTATGTATGACAACGAGATATGGACTTTAGTTAATGCACTTAAAAGGATTAAACCCATCGGGTGAAAATAGAACTTTAAAAAGAATATAGACATAGGGGTAAGTTTATTACCCATAAAGCAAGGTTGGTTACAAAGGGTTATCGTCAAAGGTAAGGAATTGACTTTGATGAAACTTTTTCACTAGTAGCCATGCTTAAATCCATTATTATTCTTCTTGTTATTTACTACTCATTATGATTATGAGATATGGCAAATGGATGTGAAGATAGCTTTTCTTAATGGAAACCTGTTAAAGGAGGTGTATATGACACAGTTGAGGGATTCACATCCACAGATAGCAAGAAGGTGTGCAAGCTTTAAAAGTCCATTTATGGACTAAAGCAAGCATCTAAAAGCTAGAACATCTGATTTGAAGAGACAATCAAAGAGTTTTGTTTCTCACAAAATCCAGATGAACCATGTGTTTACAAGAAGGTTAGTAGGAGTGCTATTGTTTTCCTTGTATTATATGTGGATAACATATTAATCATGGAAAATGATGTCTCTATGTTGCAATCAGTTGAGATTTGGCTATCTAACAGGTTCTCTATGAAAGACCTTAGTGAAACAACCTACATATTAGGGATTTAGATATATAGAGATAGATAAAAAAAAAAGGTTGATTGGTCTTTCACAATCTATATACATATACAAGATGCTAAAAGGGTTTAGCATGGATCTTTTAAAGAAATAATTCAATCATGTGACATGGAAAAATCCTTTTTAAGTCTGTGTCTTAAGACACAAAAGGAGAGAGAATGCATGAGTTGGATCCTAGATGCCTTGGCATAAGATCTATCATGTATGTTATGTTATTTACTAGACTTAGTGTAGCATTCGCTCTAAGTGTCATGAGCATATTCCAATCCAACTATGGAAAAAAACATTATGTGGCTATCAAGAATATCCTTAAGTGCTTAAGAAGAACCTAGGATTTATTCTTGGTATATGGAGTATTGGGAAAAGAAAAAATGATTTAAAAATAAATAAATATGAGTTTTTTCAGGCTATCCTATCAATGGGGGCAAAATGGGTCATTTCAGTTTTCCTTAAAATGACCGTTTCACCCCCAAAGCGGTGTCATTTTGGTAGAGGTGGCAGAGTCCATTTAGGATTCCCAAATAGATGAAACAGCTATTTCACCACTTAAACAACCATTTTGCCTTTTCCAAAATAGCAGTTTTATGCCTCGATCCACGTGTATAAATATAGAGACCCTTAGTAACCTTAAGGGTAGGCTTTTTTTTTTGGTAAATGCACACTCATAAACATGAAATTCATTTTGTAAACACCATTTTTCTGATTTTAAAGTGTTTTTTTGAAAACTTTTCTCTCGCTTTCTCTCGAATTAACTGAGGATCAAATTCTCAAGGCAATTATACACATTGTTCGAGATCTCTTAGGATTTTACCTAACCTATCTTTTTTTCCTATTATCAAATACCTAGATGAAGTTAAATTTCTGATTGTTCCTTTTATTTTATTTGTTGTTTTTCTTATTGCTTTTATTTATTATTAATTCTTTACCTTCTTACTAATTTCCCCTTTCTATTTATTGTTTCCTTATTATTTTTTGTTAGACTGTATTTTATGCAATTTCAATATAATTTTATTTTTATTCGGTTAGAATATAATTTAGAAAATTTCCTTGTAAATTTTATCTTTTTTTAGGTTAAGATGTATTTTAGGTAATTGCCATGCAATTTAATTTTCATTCTGAATATTTTTTTGTATTTTTCATGAATATTGTAGTAGGTAGGAAAAGACTTTTATGCATTATGAAAAATAACTAAGTTGTTTTTTATTTAATTAATTGGTATTTTTCTAATAAAATAAGTTTTTATTTTTCTTTAATAAAAGTCACAACAATGATAAAATTTATTTTCATAAATTGACAAAAAAGAACTAAAGTTCTCAATGAAAATCAATTACCCAGTTTGATGTATGTTTTTTTAATCATATGTATTTCTTTTATAGCTATAAATATGTTTATTTTATTATGCTTCTATATGATTGAATGCTTTTATTTTAATCTCAAAACATGTTTGAGGAAAAAGATAAAATTATGAATTTAATATGAAATTCTATATTAACTTGAGATATAAATAAGAGTAGGGTTCCAAAACACTCTAGTTTTGGCCCTATATGGTATTTCCCAACTTTGGTTGGGTGGCAACTCTTACCTTGTGGTGCAACTCACTCTTTCTAGGTTATTCAAATAGGAATAACTTAAGATTCTACTAATTTCCTTCTTGTCTTTTTGGACTTAAGAGGTGAGATTTAAGTTGAGTCTTTGGTTGTTTTAGTTTGATCAGCCTCGAAAAGGAAGGGATACGAACAATATTCTTTTCATGAGTTACATATCAATATCACCATTAGATTACCATTTCCTTAAGAATGCACTATATATCATTATATTCACATCTTCGACCATTTGGCCATACATTATCATAAGGATGTGATCAACTTTACTTATGAGGTCATTCGGCCATTATTCATTGCAGCTTAACAAATTATGTTCATCACATAACATGCTTAAATCATAACATATAATACCTTATGCATTGCCATTTATATCAAAGCTAATGTCTAACTTTCATACCCTTATTTAAATCTTAATTCATGTTTATAGATTTATCCATACATGCATCTACACACATTGTAATTTGGACTAACAACATTACACTTCCATTCACACACATGCTTTAAGCCACACTTGTTTTGGCCCAAAGCAACCACTCATGCATCATCTTATATACCTGATCCATACTATTCAAAACACACTACACTAATACCTACTTGTTCATTATAAAGCTTAAGCAATATTACCAAGCTTAATTATATCATTTATCTCACATAAACCATTTAATTACTTGTCAATATGATTAATCACATCTATTAAAGATCATATGTCTCATTTTTGTGTCCCGAGTATACCATTCCATTATCTCACGTTCAATAAACAACACTTATGAATAAAGATACATACATCACCATTTCAGCACAACATATATACACATTACAATTATTCTTTAAGCATCATTTTACACTTTAGATATGTTCATTCAACTTACAATTTACTTTACAAGCCAAGTATTGCATTTATAACATCATCTACCACATTAATTACACATATACATACAAAACACCTAGACAAAATTACGCGCGTACACATACACTTTAATTATAAATATTATTGGATACACATAACAATAAGCTTCAAAAACTTTTTAAGCCTTAAATATCACTTCTTTTTACCTTTCCCTTTGCTCTTGTCTTCATTCGCTACAAATATAATAAATCCATATAAAAATCTATAAACATCCAAAAGCTAAACTAAACTCATAAAGCACTTATTAGGACCGTAATACACCCCCTTAAAAATATTAAACCCAAAAAATAATCACTTACCCATAACTTTGGTACTATTCAACCAAGAAACAATTCCGTAAACTCTTCCCAATTTCCCTTCCATTTTTATGTTTTATCCCCATAAAAAGCCTTAAGATTGTTTTAAAAGAGGTTTGAAGGTGTGAGAAATGGGTTAAGAAGATAGGAGAAGCTAAAAAATGGTGGGGGATGAAAACCGATTGCCATTGGCTTTTAAGGGAAGAAGAGCCTAGAATTCTTCTTTCATAAAACCAAATTTTGACTTTTATAACCTCTAACATCAAAGGCCAAGACTAACCATCCATTGGATCCAATGGTCTATAAAACTAAACCCATTTAATTCCCCTTTTGCCTCTTTTAATTCCCTTTTAATTTTGTTTTTCGAATTCCATCATCAATTAATGTATCTTATGGTCCTAATAAATCATATGTAATAATTCATGAAGGTCCCATCAAATTGCACTCAAAATCCTCAAAAATCTGATATAAAACTACCCTTTTTTCTTTGTTTGATTTTTAATAAATTCTCTTGATATTAAAAAAATTCCAATACCAATCCCATTGGACTCTATGTAATATTTAAGTATCAAGTTATGACATTCCTAAGTCAATTTGAGCCAAAACACTATAATTATTGGTTCAGCCCTTACTAGGTTACTATTCACACTTCCGTAAAAACTTTCTTACTATTTTTAACTTTCTTAATGAATTCATTTTCATCTCAAATTTTGCCCAAAATTATATTATAAATAATACTTTTATTCAGTTAGATTAGTGTGACTTGGGTCTCAAAAAATACTATTCACATCCCGGGATATACTATTCATAATTCTAGGATTCTCAGGTGTTACATTTATTAGGGAAAAATCAAATTCATTTTATTAGAAAACTTCAAATTATTATTTAGAAAAATTATTGATATGAGATTTTAATTTACGTGTAAAATAGGTAAAAATGAACTACCTATTACAACCATAATAGCAAAAGTGCACAAAATAATAATCGACCAAAATAGATAAAGTACATAATAAAACATGTCTCAAATTAATATCGTTGAGTCCGTGCAGACTACATGTGTGCCCCAAGTAGGTCCATGTGGACCACAAATCTAGTTTGAACAACTAAACTTGCATAACTCAAATAAAATAATTAGAATAGCAAGAAGAGGTCCATAAGGACCTAAAAACAAATTAAGATCAAGTGACAACAAAATAGATTAATGGCATGCAAATAAATTTAAATATCACCAGAATAGGCATTAATAGTTTTTATACATGTTAAAACAATTGTTAGAATGAATAACTAATCACATAAAATAATGGTACTCTAATCTCAAATAGGTCTGTATAGACCACATATGAAATGCATGTTCAAACAAGTTGTCTGCTCAAACCTTATTCCTCATGAGAAGAGGTCTATGCGGACTACATTTACAAAATAGAATATCGAATTAAATCACAAAATGATTAAAACATATAAGAAAATATATAAGGCAATTAAATTATAGAATAAAGCATGCATGATTGGATATTATAATATTATTAACAATTAATAAAGCAATCTATAATTTAAATAATAACATAAATGCTACTAATCACAAGTAAGTCTATACAGATGACATAAAATAAGTTACATTAAATACTTACTCTGTGCGGACCTAAATCCTTGTCAAAAGAGGTTCTTGCAGACTAATCATTATCTCCCAAATATAAGTACAATTATAATTATTCTATGAACAATTAATGTAACGCCCGAAAACCTTAATCATGTGGATAGTATTTTCTAGGCCCGAGTAATGTTCCCCGCGGTGCGGGTCATCATTCTGAGTCCGTTGACTTGCATATTGGCTGAGAAACTTTGACTGACCTGAAAATAGTCGAAACGAATGAAATAAAAATTTTAGCAGAACCAATAATTCATTTCAGGTCGTGAACTACTGTTTACGGAGATAAAATGAGGTAAGGTCGGGACAACCCTGGGAAATGCCTGGATGATCTAAAAAATATCATAACTTGAAACTCAAAAATTCCACTGAGTATGATGGAGGAGGAATTATAATTTTTTGAGGTCAACAGATATTTTTTCTGAATATTTTATTCTGGCGAGTGAATAGTGCCAGAAAGTCAACTATTGACTTTTGACCTAAAAATTTGCATGGGCCTTTGGGACCCAAAGTGAGGATTTTTAAAACTAGAATGAGAATTTTTGGAGGACCAGGGAATATTTTACGAATTTTCGTATATTAAACACGGTTTATGGTGAATAGTGATTTTTGCTTCCGAAGGAGTTTTGAGCTGAAATTTTGCAAGGACCTTAGTGGCTGTAATTGAGAATTTTTAGAACTGAAATGGGAATTTGTGGGGATATATGGAATATTTTATGAATTTCTGCCCTAAAAAGTGACATAAAATGTACAAAATTTGTTTAATGGCCATTTGACCCAACCAAAGGCAGCCAACCCAATACATAAAGGTCTTTGCACATGTGAAATTCCTCACACATGCCAACCAACCTCATCTCCCCCACCAAGTGCTAGAAGCCAATGCCATTAGCAAGGGTTTCTCCATTTTTATCATTCTTCCTCTCTCCTAATCCGACCAAAAATCCATGAAAAAGATGTAAGATCAAAACCTCCATCAATCTTAGATAGTAATGCCTCCATAAATTTGAAGAAAGAAGGCCAAAATGGGGAGAAATCACACTTGGATGAATAGTGCCCAAATTGGGTAAATGGCCTTGAATCCTTCTTTTTATTTTTGGTATTAATAGCTTAGGGAATTCTAAGAATCCTTATGGTTTTGGAATTGAATTTGGAGTTTTGTGCACTTTTGTAGAAATTTTCAAAGATTGGGAGCTTGTATGGAAAATAGAGAATGGTGGTTCAAGGTGGAAGAAAAGGGATTCTGATGGATTCTAGAGTAACTACATAATGATAGGAGTTAGAAGCAAGTGAATTTACCCAAACTTAGCATGTATGTTGAGATAAAGTACTATTGAACATGAAAATATGTGTATGGAAGTTGTAGTTTTATGTGTGTGCATGTGTGTAAGCATGTGAAATGTATGTGAGAAGATGTGGAATGATGATTTAGGATGGTAGGGATGTGTTTTGTATGTGAATGGGATGTGTATGCATGTGGTACATACATAACTAGGTATGTGTCATGTATGTCATGTATGAGGATGTAGGCATGGCATGGTGGTGCGGGTGGAAAATGGATGTTAGGATGTGTAAATAATAGAAATAGGATGATATGGATGTGAATAGGATGTGATAAGGATTTGTGAGTATGTGAGGAATGTATGATCATATGTATGCCATATGATGATTACGTATGTGAGTATGGTAAAATGGGATTTGAAGAATGTATTTAGAGAGAGAGGGTAGGTGTAAGGAAATAGAAAATGATAAAGGGGAGGAAATTTCATAAAAAGAGTAATTTAAATTAATATATGTTGATTAGAATTTTTGGAATGCAAATAATGAAATTATAAAATAAATTAGATGTACAATGAATGAATGAGGTGAAGGAAAATGTAAATACTAAGGCTTAAGGTAATGAGAAGAAAAATAAGTTGAAAATTTTATAAGGAAAAAAATACCAAATGAATAGTAAATTTTATGCGAGAGGGACCTATAACTATCTAGGGCTTCAATGACCTAATATTGTCCGGGAAAAATGACCGGACAAAATAAATTCAAATCTGCATCTTTTTAGAATGAGAATAAATAAATAAAATATCTGGTAAAATATAAAGGTAATCAGTTAAAGTTAGTGAGACCAAAATGAACCTAGGAGCTAATTAAATTATTAAAAATTTGACTAAAAAATTAGGGGTCCAAAAAAAGAATAAATTAATATGCAATAAATATGGGCATAATTTAAGGGGAAATAATATACAAGTATTGTAGAAATTTTTAATCACCAAAAGGGGATTTTAATTGACATAATCGTGGAAAAATAAGCACAAAATAATCAGACTACAGAATACAACAAAATATCAGTTAAAGTAATCGATGGAATAGGGAAAGAATGTTTCTATCAATCCAGCAACAGTAAACAAATAAGTCAATAAGATTGGAAGGTTAATGAGTGTAATGAAATACAAGACAGAAATAAAATAAAAGGCATGGTATAGAATCCTATGGAAATTATTAATATCAGTGAATAAAATATAGGGGGGAAAATAGACAATTGAATGGAAACAATAGAATGAATAAAATTGGAAGTGAAACCAGAATGGTTTGCTGGGGTTACAGAAGAATGAATAATATATGTAATTGATAAATGACATTAAATGTGGCTAGAGACATGATGTGATCATGTATTGACTATTGTGATGTTGGCATAAATGTGACTGTGTGGTGTTGGCATAAAATGAGACATAAAGATAATAATCGATCTGAAGATGCAAAATTTTAAGAATTACAAATTTTAAAATGGTTAATGGCCCATTAGTTAGACACCTACTGGATGAGTTGACCGGTTAACTAGGGATTAGCAGCTGCTAGGTGGTCGGTCCTTCAGGGGCCTACTGCTAGGTATTGATGATGGATATTGGGAGTGGTCTACGGACGAGTCCCTGCTATCCACTTGTATGTTATTGATTGCTATGAGTTGTAGATATTGGGAGTGGTCTATAGACGGGTCCCTGCTATCTGCTAGTCTGATATTAGGGAGTAGTCTACGGACAGATCCCTACTATCCGGCGAGATAGGTGCAGCTACTTAGGCCCTAAAAGTGGGCCACTACATAGGATGCATTCCACTGTCCGGTGTCTTAAAGTATCGTCTATCTAGTATGGGCTGCGAATGTAAAATGAGTAATTGCTTTAAATATAAATAATATGGATCCCCTTTAATATAATGAGGTAACTTGCATAAGAAGAGAAGTGAACTTAAGGTGATAAAAGATTGGAGATAAAATGTTAAGGTCTATGAATAAATGTATTGGGAAGTAGGGATAATTTGTGAGGGTTGAGACTAAATGAACTTATGTGAATGTAATGGAACACCTTAAAGGCATATAAAATTAAAAGAAATTATGATTAATGGAATGACAAGGTTAATAACTTATATCTAGACATCTATTAAATGGATCTAAAGAACAAAGGTGGAGGGGTAAACAGTAATGAATAGATGGTAAAAAAATAAACGTGATTTTATGAGAATATAGCAACAACAGATGGGAGAGGTGAAATTGATATAGATGAAGATTAAGAAATGTTAAACCAATAACTGATAGTGAATCCCTTAAGAACCCATAAGTGATGTTAGACATATAGCTAGGGTAAACATAAAATAATAGAGTATGCTGAGGCTTGATAGGTGAGGGGTTAGGTATCATAGATGGAATAGAAATTATATGCCTTGTGTGCTT
>CANXYI011314183.1:0-12868 GCA_948208565.1 Hura crepitans | reverse complement strand
TCACATTTCATTCCTAGCCACCAATACTGAGGCTTCAATCCAAGGTACATCATTGTACTTCTTAGATGCATAGAGTATAGAGCCTCATGAGCTTCCTTTAAAATCTAAAACATCAACTTATCAATGTCAGGTACATATAACCTATTCTAGTAATATAGACTTCCATCATCACTCAATGCAAAGGCTATAGCCTTCCCCTTTTTAACCTTACTCACAATCTGTACTAAATGAGTATCTCTTAACTGAGCCTCTTTCACTTGCTACCTAAAGTTAGCCTTGACTTGAAATTAAGCCAACACTGCACTTTCTATTATGTACTCCACTCTAGCATGCATCAATCTCAGAGTAGCTATTATCTTCCTGCTCAAAGCATCTATAACTACATTCACCTTCCCTGGTTGATAGTCAATTAAGCAATCATAGTCCTTGATCAACTCCATCCACTATCACTATCTCAAATTCAACTCCTTTTATATAGGCAAATAATTTAAGCTCTTATGGTCTGTATAGAAGTAGCATTTTTCTCCATACAAATAATGTCTCCACACCTTCAATGCAAAGACAATCGCAACAAGTTCCAAATCATATGTGGGATAGTTCCATTCATGAATTTTTAACTGTCTAGAGGCATTAGCAATGACCTTTATTTCCTACATCAACACATAACCAAGTCTGTTGTGTGAAGCATCACTATAAATCACGAACTCCTCCCCCTATTCTAGTTGAGTTAGGATAGGAGCTTTTATGAGCTTTTACTTCAATCGATCAAAACCAACTTGGCACTTGTCATGCCACTCAAACTTCACATCTTTTCTTATTAATCTTATCAATGAGGCAATGATCATCGAGAAACCTTTCACGAATCTCTTGTAATAACTGACCAATCCTAGGAAGCTTCGGATCTTAGTCACATTCCTAGGAGCATTCCACTCTAATACTGCTTTTACCTTACTCGAGTCTACTCTGGGACCTTCAACTGAGGCAATGTAACCCAAGAAAGTTACTTCTTCTAAATAAAACTGACACTTTCTCAACTTGGTGTACAATTACTTCTCTCTTAAAGTATGCAACATAATACGGAGGTGTTCATGTTCCTCCCAGGTTCTAGAGTATACCAAGATATTGTCAATGAACACCACTATGAACTGGTCTAAGTATGGCTTGAAGATTTTGTTCATCAAGTCTATGTAGGTTATCGGGGCATTAGTGAGACTAAATGGCATCACTAAGAACTCATAGTGCCTATAATGTGTTCTGAAGGCAGCCTTAGGAATATCACTTTCCTTGATCTATAACTGATGGTATCCTGACCTCAAATCAATCTTAGAGAAGGCACTAGCACCCTATAATTGACCAAAGAGATCATTGATCCTAGGCAATAGGTACTTATTCTTAACTGTCACCTTGTTCAGTAGCCTATAATTGATAGACAACTAAAGTGATCCATCTTTCTTCTTCACAAATAACATAGGAGCTCCCCATGGGGACACACTAGGCTTGATGAAGCCTTTATCTAACAACTCCTACAACTGCACTTTTAGTTCTTTCAATTTTGTTAGGGCTATCCTATAAGGAGTAATGGATACAAGATTCACACCAAGATAAGTCTCAATTTCAAAATCCAACTCCTAACACGGTGGCAATCCCTGTAACTCATCGGGAAACACTTTAGGAAAATCAGACACGATAGGCATCTGATCTAAGCTAGGGGTCTGTACACTAGTATCTATAACAAAGGCTAAGAAAGCTTCACATCCCTTCTATATGAGTCTTCTATCTATTATAGCAGAAATCACATTATGTGGGGAGTCTATGTTACCCACAACAATCACCTCATGCCTATCTGGGGTCTGAAGACTTAACCTCTTCTTCTGATAATCAATAACTACTCAGTGCTCTGATAGCTAGCCCATACCAAATATGATATCAAACTCATAGAAGGGTAACTCTATCAGATCTGCTGGGAAGGTCTAATCATGGATCATCAGAGGATAGTGTCTATATAAAGTGTTCACTATCACACTCTGACCTATAGGGTTGCTCACTTAAATATCTAGATCTATACATTCTAGTTTAAGGCCTCTATCTCTAGCTTATGTGGTGTATATGTATGAGCATATGGATCTAAGATCTATTAAAGCTAGTACGAAAGCATTAAGTAAAGAAAATGTACCAGTTATGATGTCTAGAGCCTTCACTTCCTCTCAAGCACGAATAGCACACTACTATGTTAGAGCTTTTACTTCAGTTCTGCCCCTCTGGCTAGTGGTAGCCTACTCCTATCTCAGTGGTCTTAGAGGTCTACTAGCTATAGCTACAATTAAGGCCTGTGTCTGAATAGCCTATACTAGCCTCTAGGGGCACTCACTCCAGTAATGGTCTTAGGCTCCATAAATAAAACATTCACCCTTTCGATATTACCAACACCAGCCCCAATGCTTCCTCTAGTAGCTCTCACACATCAGTAGTGCACTACTAGCAGTAGACATAGGTGCACTGAAGGCCTACTATGATAGAGGTGGTCGAAGTTTAGAAGAATAACCCTGACCAGTCCTCTATGAAGGGGCCTGCCTCTGTGACTGCTAGCCCTGCTGCCTTTAGGATTGTTGACCCTATTGAAAGTCCCTCGACTTCTTGCTCCCACTTGGAGTTGAACTAGTCTGGCTTACTGTGAAAGGCCTCTTCCTCTGAAACAATTCCCTCTTCTCCTGTAGCAATTCTTCTATATCATAGGCTACTGCAACCAACTTAGAGAAATCTCGAATCTTCAGGGTCAAGATCTACCTTCGTATCTCCACATTGAGGCCCTTTTTAAACCTCTTGCACTTCTCTTCATCATCCGATAAGAACTCAGCTGCATACCAGCTCAGACGGTCAAAATCCTTCTCATACTCCAAAATTGTCCTCCTACCCTATCTCAAGTCAAAGAACTCCTATCTCTTCTTATCTTTGTAGGAGCTAGGGATATAACTTTTCTTGTACTCCTTTAGAAAGAAGTCCTAAGTTAAGTCAGTAGTTATTTTTCTCCTTTTTAGTCTCTCCCACCAATGATAAGCTTCTTATTAAAGTAGAGATGTAGCACATCTCAGGTATTCTCCCTTGGGACACTCTAGTTCCTCCAATATCTTGGTGGTCCACTCCATCCAATATTCTACTTTTGCTGCCTTATCCTCCCTAAAGCTGAGGAAATCCACAACTTCCATCTTTCTAACTCTCTCTAAATATGTCTTCTGTAGGACTGGAGGAGCTCTAGTAGAGGTAAAGAAGTAACAACCATTGCAACTGGAGCTAATGCTGGGGCTGGTGCTAGAGTATGTCTCAAAAAATCTACAATTTGCTATAGCAATATAGGTGAAGCTTGTGCCTAAGGCTAAGGCTAAGATTGAGGTAGTGGTTAGTGGGTAGCATTACTTGGCTTTGGAGTGGCTGCACTCACCTTTAGTCTATGTATCATCATCGATGCATAACTAACCACCTCTTCCCCTCGTTCGGGTGGGGTTCACTTACTCATTGCATATAACTATACTGGAAATAATTATCAGCATCAGATAGTGTAGATTGACTCAACAAAGAACCTTAAACTCATGCACTCATGTATAAAGTGCTTAAGAATGCCTAAACTTGCTCTGATACCACTAAATGTAACACCCCTACCTATTTCTACTTGAAACAAGTAAAGTGTGCCACTTCCTACTGAGGTCACCCATCTTTGGATTTCCTCAGAGGCTTTTCATTTAACTTATACCTAAGTTTTACCAACTTTGACCAAACATGCCCTTATTCCATTTCTAATTATGTATCCCCTTATTACTACCTATGTTGGTCTATTAAACCTCCTAATAGGCATTTTTAAATAATTACAAAAAATTGGGCAGCATAACGGCTACCTGGGTAACCAACCCTAAACAAACCTATAAAGAAAAACATTTCAAATCTCATTTTACAATCACATCCCCCTTCTAGACCCTCTGCTCCTTTAGATCACAACAATCATTAATAATATACCCATTTCATAGATCACAAGGTCATAGATCCATTAGCACATAATCATACAAAAATAGATTATTATTACTAGGTAAAATTGTACATATATATCAGTTTGTCATTCTTATTTTAACAGATAACCCATAACCCATAGTTTCTCTATATACATAAGTGTATCTATACAAAACTCAAAAGGAAAAACAAAAAGTACTAGAAGACTCGACAATAGCTACATTAGAGATGTCTAGTGCTGATCGTCACTCGAGCTACAGCTTATGCATTAGAACACCGATTCGTTAAGTATGACACTCAGTGGTGGAATAAGACAAATAAAATATGTCTACCATGCATACAAGCAATATTCAACATTCAGTGTACAATCATGTTCATCCTTACTCTTCTAAGTCCAGTGCATTTTCAAGTTTTGTTATTCAAATATGTTATTAGTTAATGTTATTATTATTACAGGCCTATGATAGATAGATAACTTTTTAAGACACTGGATAGCGGAACTATCCTATGTAGTGGCCCACTTTTAGGACTTGGGTAGCTGCACCTACCTTGCCCGATAGCAGGGATCAGTCCGTAGACCTCTTAATATCTATAAATCATATCAGCATCACCAAGGGTGGATAGCAGGGATTAGCCCCCTGGGACCTCTAAATACCCACAAACAGATAAATAGGTAGTAGGGATTAGCCTAAGTGGACCTCCTAATACCCTACTATGCAGGGTTCATGTCAGAACCTTGGCAACTGCAACCGCCACAACCAACATAGAGCAGTAGCCCTAAAAATGACCAAACTACCTTGCATCTGATAACTCTATAGTTGACTAGTCAACCCATCCATTGGGTGTCAAATTGATGGTCCAATAATTACTTTAGACTGTAATTCTTATTATTTTATATTCTCGAATCTAACTTTATCATTTGGTTACATTTTACAACAAAATGCACACAATTGCCAAAATCACAATTGTAGTTGCAAAGTTACTATTCATTTGGTAACTTTACGAGACTGCTACTATTCATTTAGTCATTTTTTGCCTCTATACTTTTCTTATGCCAACTCATACCATGTCTTATCTTTATCGATCCCATATTCATTCATTTAGACAACATTAATAGCCTCATAATATGCCATTACATGCCCTGTTACTACTCATTACACACTTACATCCCTAACCACTAATTAACCCCCAATTTCATGCCAATTTCACTACCATAATAATTCATTTAGCATCACCCTTTCCTCAATTGAAATGCCATAACCTTGATTACACATACCATGACCTATAAACATACATTTTAGCCATACATGCATCCACACATATATAATGCATTTCTTTCCCAATGATCATGGAAAACCCATTAATTCCATGCCACTAACTACCTTATAACATTAATTCACTTAATTATCATGCATACATCTAATTCTCAACACTTCCATACAAGATTTAAGCACAAAAACATGGCATACACATAAGGCATATTAAATTTAGCTTATTCCATATACCTAGGGTGTGAGTACACCCATTTCTCCACCACTTTTAGCCTTTTTCCTTCGGTTCTCCTCACTTGTATGTTACACCCCTAAACATACACAATTCTTATCTTAGAAAAATTCTCAAAAATAATCTAGAGCTCTAATTAAAAATCTAAAACTATAAGAATCCTTAGAATGGTCTACTCTACCTATATCAAAAATAAAAAAAATGGAATTAGAACACTTACACACTAATTGGTCTCTATTCACCCAAGTGGTGAATCTTCCAAATTAAGCCCTTTTCCTCAAATTTCTTTATGGAATTAGTATCTATGGATGATAGAGGTTTATTTTCCTATAATATTTATGAAGTTTAGAGGAGAGTAGAGAGAGAAATAAAGAAATTTAGAGGAGAAAATGGAGGAATTGGCATCGACTTTATTTGGTTCGAGAGGTTGAAGATTACTTAGGCGCATGTGAGGTGATTCACATGTGTAACCCCTTTAAGGATGATGGGTTGATTGCATAAAATTTGGACACATGGCCATCTAACGGCTAAAATTCATTTTATGTCACTTTTTGCTTCAGAAATTCACAAAAAAATTATCTAAGCCTTCAAAAATTCTCATTTTAGTTTTAAAAATCCTCAATTAGTGTAACTAAGGCCTACATAAAATTTCAAGTCAAAATTCGACAGTTGACTTTTTGGCACTATTCAACCTGCTAGAATAAAATATTCTGAAAAAATATCTATTGACCTCAAAAAATTATAATTACTCCTCCATCATACTTATTGGAATTTTTGAGGTTAAGGGTATGGTATTTTTAGGGCCGTCCGAGCACATCCTGAGGTTGTCCTAACCTGACCTCATCTTATCTCCTTAACCACTAGTTCTTGAGCCGAAATGATTTATTAGTTCTGCTAAAATTTTTAGTTCATTTGTTTTCCCTATTTTTAGGCCTGTCAAAGTTTTATGACCAATGCACCAGTCATCAGACTCATAATGTTGACTCGCACCCTAAGGAACATCACTCAAGCCTAGAAGGTACTGTTCATAAGACTTTGACTGTCGGGCATTACATTGTAGTAGCCAACACAATGAGAAAATCTGACTGAGAATTCCATATAGAACAATTAAAGTACACTTTTTGTCCTCTTCATTCATCTGCTTGTAATTCCTACTAGCATCTAGGATTACAAGTTGATCCCTTATGAAGACTTCTTGTATGGATTACCTTGGTAATGTTCTTTGAAGAAGACTATTGTGTTTTGTAACAACTCGATGAGAAGAGCTCATAGAAGGAATTTACTATCATCTTTTTTATAGTAAATCACGAAACACTACTAGATTTAATGTTTAGGATGAATTTTAAATTATCTAGATCCATTATCTTTGCTAGTTTCTCTCAAAAATTAAATTTTTTTGCTATGTATGATGGAGAAAAATTAACACTATGCGTCCAAGGAATGACACCTCACTAAGCCAAAACTCATGTTTGCTAAGTTTGGCATAAACCTTCTTCTCTCTTAAAATCTATAACACTATCCTCATGTGTTATTGATGCTCATCTCTATTCTTAGAATACACTAAAATATCATTAATAAGAACAACCATAAACTGATCTAGATACTATCTGAAAATTCTATTCATCAAATCTATAAAAGTCGTATGAGCATTGGTAAGCCTAAATGGCATTACTAAAAACTCATAATGGTTATATCTCATTCTAAATATTATCTTCTCCACATTACACTCCTTTATTCTCAACTGATAATATCTAGACTTCAAATCAATCTTGGAGAACACTCCAGCACCATTAAGTTGGTCAAAAAGATCATCAATTTGTGGCAATGGGTACTTATTTTTGATAGTCACCTTAGTCAACTATCTTTAATCTACACACAATTGCAAAGTACCATCCTTTTTCTTCACCAATAACATAGGTGCTCCCTAAGGAGAAACACTTGGTCTTATGAAGCTTCTATCAAGCAATTCTTGTAACTAGATTTTCAAATCTTTCCACATTATTAGAACCATTCTATATGGAGCTATGGATACCAGTGTAGTGCCAGGTAATAACTTTATAGAGAACTTAAGTTTTTGCTCTAGAGGTAACCTAGGCAACTCTTTAGGAAATACATCCATGAACTCTGACTGTTGAGATAACATTAGATAGTAAATTTGTCCTCTCACTTATAACTATAATCTCAACTCCATCATCATTCTTAAGAGTCTATCTCTTCAACTTGTAATCAACTATACCCTGATACTTGGATAACCAATCCATGCATAATATCAAATCAAACTCATCAAATAGCAGCTCAATGAGATCACCCAAAAACTAATGTTCTTAAACTGTCAGAGAACATATCTTATAAATCTTATTTATTATGACATGCTGACCTAAATGGTTGCTAACCAAAATTTCTAAATCCATAGATTATGACTTTAAACCTTGGTCTTAGGGCTCGTGTTGTTCACACATAAGACTGTGCATACCTCAAATTAATTAAAGGCAAAATAAGAAAGTTAAAGAGATAGAAAGTAGCCATAATAATGTCTGGCTCATTAATGTAACACCCCCTACTGGGTTCTCGAAGAACCTAATAAGCATTGCACTTCCCGCTAGGTCACCCATCCTGAAATTTCTCCCACATTCATTCATTTAACTCTTACTTATTCTGTATTATTTAACTCTATGTGACTTCAAATTTAGTTCTATGTATTCTTATAGTTCTCTTAGGATCATGCCTTAGTGTTCATGCCAATGTGGAACAATTTTGAGTCAGTCAGATTTTTCCTAAAAATCTGGCAGCATAATGGTCCCCATCCAAAAATTTTAAGCTATAAAACACTTTTATTTCATATTCTCACATCTTTTAGACCCTTCTAGACCCCCAAGTATCAGCCTAACATCTCTATTCTATAGTAACACATGGCTCAGGCCATAATCAAGGAAAACACAAATTAGAGCCTCAGGCTCATATAACATCAACACATGCCATACATATTTAAGAAGATTAATCACTAGTTTATTACAACACAGTCTGTACTTATATGATTATATTATGTGTCTTTTATATACATAACACCCATTTCCCACCAAGTACATAGAGTGCAAAACTATACAAAATATACATTATCAACCTTTTGATGAATAACCTCTAAACTTTGCTACATGCTTTATGAGGCCACATCCTTATTCTGGTTACCTGCCCACCAAAATAAGTATGTTGAGTCTATTATATGCTCAGTGGTGAATTCAAGCATTTAAAATATGTCCAGTAGTTTATTCAAGCATATGTAACCAAATTATTAACTTACTCTGTTATCCGAATTAAGTTTAGGTTCATAGTGTACAAAATTACCAAATTGCCCCTATAGGTGTTTCTATTAGTCAACTATCCAATTAATCATTTAAACTCATGTAAGTTATAGCTTTAAGATCACTATTAACAATTGCATGCATAATCTTTAATAATTAAGCTAATAAATATTTCTCATGTAAAATTACCAAAATGCCCCTACATTATATTCTAATGTCACATGTCATCTATATTGTTTTTATTCAATTTATTTTAGCTAGACCGTCTAGCAAGACAACACTAACATACACTAGACCTAGAGGGAATAAGATAGTGCAGTGATCCATGTTCTTAACCCCGACCGATGCACCAGCCTAGTTAAGTTATAGCACCCTAGTTGCAAATAATGAGGTGTGGTCTGCCTAGCAGTCTGGCCTATTTAACGGGCTAGTACAGTGGCCCTCTAGGACCTTAGCCTCTATACCAACAAAATCAAGTGAATGTCATAGCCTGGTTTAACTGTCCAATTAGTGCAATGGCCCTCTAAGACCTACGCTGTTGCACTGGTAAAAGTAAATGTCACAGCTTGGTTTGACTATTCGACTGCTACAGTGGCCCAAAATGGACCTAGGCCACTATATAGGCCTTGTATGAAAAATAGACAATGTAGTAATTGCAAAAATCCTTAAGTTGACCAGTCAAACCATCTAGTAGGTATCAAATTAATGGGCCATGTACTAAATTTATGTTTATTTCTTTACTGATTGACTTTTATAATATCGTTAAATGAATAACAAACAAATATAATTTTTATAGCATAGTTAAATTTTAGCTCAATCTGGTATGGCCACAATTAGGCTGTATTGGGTAAATTCTCACAAGGATTTTCAAATATTAGCATTTGCAAAAAATTAAAGCATGTTATGCTCAAATTTTATCCATAATTATTTCTCAAAGATTTATCATTTGCTGTCCAGTGGTATTTTTGGTTCAGGTAATGGTTAACTGGACAGTTATAAGTCATTACGACAAGTTTCTAATAGGCTTTTCTAAGCTCATTTCTCATCCTTTTTCAGTATTTCTGCAATGTTCATGGGCCCTAAGCTATACAATCATTAGGCCATTTCTAAGGCCAAAACATAGGTATAAATCCACCATACAAATTCATATTTTATAGCCCTAATAGGCACTAAGTATAGGAACATTATTTACTTATAAGTCATAGCCCTTAAAGGCAATATATAAGCTAGTTCTTAAACCCTTTTTCTAGCCAAGTTTAAGTTCATTTTTCATGCCCATTATTTACCACATTTCATGTCATCTTTAATTATAGATAACAACCTTACTTCATTCCAAACTAACTAAGCTAGACATGCTCTCATTATCATGCTTATCGTACACAACATTGTACATATGACATCAACATTTTCATGCCATTATCCTTTAGTAAGCTCTCAAGTATAGCTAACCATTAGCCTTAATCATGCATCATTATAGTGTTCATCACACATTCCACCCTTTTATCCTAAACTAGGCACTTACATACCCACACATGCATAATTACATGCCAATCTAAGGTACACTTACACCTCATATGTCTCAGCTATTATGAGATTTCCATACATTAATGCATTAATCAATCTTATTACATACCATACCATTAATTCATACATCATAGGCCTAATATACATATATTGCCTATGTCAAACACTACTTATGATCACTAAATCAAGCCATACACCCCCACAAGCATGAAATAAGGCCTTGACCACTCATATAATTCATGCCAATCATACCTTTTTCTATATATTTACAATTGATTCCATTACATTTCAACACTAAAACCATCAATTCATATATCAAGCATCATAACACATATTAATATCCTTTCACACCTCTCGGCTATCAAGGAATTTAGCACTAACTTCATCCCTTTTCATCAAACAACCATTCTCACACTCTAATCAGCATGCAATTAACCTAATCACCTAAGTTTACCTGCACCTTACTTAATTCCACCAAAAATTAGATCTTAAAGCCTTAGAGACATAAGATAAGTGCTGGAATTCCCATGCCTCTTAATAACAAGAGCCAAACTTCAATCCCTAGGCTTGAAGAAACCCCATGGATTTAGCCTTCAAGCTCTATGCTAATTTCTAACCTTTCTAGGAAAGTTTCTCCCCTCTTTTTCAAACTTTTCTTTACCTCAATTCACCTCAAAAACCATTAAAATACATCCCTAAAAAATGTTAGGCACCTTAAACACCCAATTCTAGCAAGGAAAACTCAAGAAAAACCCAAGGAACACTAAGAACTCACCTTAGATTGCCTAGTGGACTAGCCTCTGACCTTGCTCCCTTTGGTGAATTTTAATTAATTATGGAGATGTCCTTTTGTTGTAATTCCTTCTCCCCTAACTCTCTAACACCAAAAATGAATTTAGGAAATGAGAGTTTTTAGAAATGGTTTGAGGATGATAGTTAAAATGGTGATTCAATTTGAAGGTGGCATCGGTTTACTAGCAAAAAAAGGAAAGCATTTTCTTTCTATTTAAGTGGAATTATCCACTTATCAAGGCTATATACCACTTGGTAGAGGCCTTAAGCTAGCTAGCCATGTGTGGCTGGGTACCACAGCCACTCAAGCCATCCCAAAATGGCTCCATTTTTTGCAAAATTTCATAAATTCACCCAAATTCTCACAGACCTCCAAAAATTACACCATTTACTTTAAAATTCATATTTTAATCCCCTCTATATGCTCATAAATTTTTGCAACCAAATTCCATAGATAGGATAGTTTTTAGACTACCTTGATTTGCATACGAACCTCAAAAATTACGAGAATTTGCAAACGACCTTAGAATTCAAAAATTTCTTTCCTTAATGGACTCAATGGAATTTTTTTAGCTTCAGGGTTTGGTATTTTTGGGTCCTTTTGGGCACATCCCGAGTTATTCCAGCCAGTAAAATTTTTATTACACAGATGGGTAGCCTATAGTCCAAAATGAATTATTGGTTCCACTAAATCTTTAAAATTTGCCTTTTTCATCAATTTTAAAAGCCCCTTGAAGTTTTATGACCAATGTCTCTACTTCAGTTTACATACAAGTGACTCAACACACTTTGCAGACCTAGTGGCACTGCTCAAGGAGCCTCAAAACACAGGCATTATAATCAACCTCCTCTCATGCCCTGATTGCATCTTATCAAGCAAGTGCTCTTTGATTAGCTCTAGACTTAGCAATGTCCCTCTGAATTTTTATGCCCTATCTCTCCTATCACCTCAGTCTTCTCTCTAACCTTAGGTAAAAACTAATGCTGATTCACATCTACCCTTAGCTCTCTTGGGGCTATCCTTATGATAATATTATGGTGAACCACACTCAAAACATGTCCCTAACTTTTTCTACCAACATTCCCCCTTGTGTCATCTATGGCAAGTTAGACACTAAGGAACCTAACCACCTCTAGATATCGAAACTGGTGTGCTCACTAATTATGACTGATGTCTAGTCTTACCTCTATTTTGATTCCCTTGAGTTGTATTCTAAAATTGTTCCTGCTTCTAAAATGGTTATAGTGCCCCTAAAGGACCATCTCTAATTCCATTGCCTAACTATTGTGAAAAACTAAATGGTCTTAAACTAGAAGTTCCCTTCTTCTGATAGTACTATCATTTCTTCTTCTACATCTTCTTTATCGATCGACACACTACAACCAACTGATTAAAGTTTCTAATCTTTATGGGAACTACTTGAGAATTAATATCAACATATAATCCCTTCTCAAATCTTTTGCACTTATCAGCTTCTGTGGTAATGGTAACCTTTAGATAGCAACTAAGAATGGAGAAGTCCTTCTCATACTCCCCCACTAACTTCTATTCTTGTTTAAGGTCCATGAACTGTTGCTTTCTATCATCCAAATAATATTTAAGTATATACTTCTTATAGAATTCCTTCAAGAAGAAATCCCATATAACTTATCCTCTAATTTATACTCAATCAAAGCATCCCACCTTTTTAAGTCCTCTTTTTGTAGTAGAGAGGTGGCATAAATTACTTTTTTTGCTGGTGTACATCGCATCT
>CANXYI011313919.1:0-10522 GCA_948208565.1 Hura crepitans | reverse complement strand
TCTTTGTCTACACACCTTTCACCCTCTATTTTTTTTAATGTTGCAATGTTCTTCTATTTGTTTCTCTTCCTCCAAAACCTTCTCTTCATGTTTTCTTTTTTTCACCTTTGCTAAATTGATTTCAATTTGGAATTTCTACTCTCGTTGTCAAAATGAAATCAATGGAAGAAAAAATTGATTGTTAGGCTTCTCGAGTTCTAACTCGGTGATCTCTCTCTCTCTTAGGCAACACTTAGTTTAGAATTGAATAAAAAAATATGAGGAATATCTATTACTCTTTCCCTTTTTAGCTGAACACTCTAAAAGAGGAGAGAAGGATTTTTATATGTGTCTTCCCCTTTCTTTTATTCCATTTCCAAATAAACCTCAATCCTTGCTATGTCTTTTATTCATTTTATTTTATCCTAGTTTTACTTAAATTTGGTTAAGTTCTCTCGATTTTTTCTTTTTTATTATATAATAGCGAAGTTATAATCATCATTTTGCATATTTCCCTTAATTAATATCCCATTCATTTAATTGATAATTTAATATTACAATTAAATCTCAATTCATAAAATTCACTCAGGTTAGCACAATTAATAAATCTTTGGAATTTTACAATGATAAAAAGTATGATTGTCTTAATATGTTTATGTCTAATTAAGTGTTATGATGCTTGATTTAAGAACTCATTTTCAAGTGAGCATGTTGCATCAATATGCCTAACAACATGAAATATGCACATATAATGTTTTGACTTTTATATGGCTAAAATTATTTTAGTTATGAAAGGAGCTTATAATTGAGTTAGTTGAACAATTATGAGATATATGAGATTATCGCAACATATAGAACATAAGTAATATGTTTATACTCAGGAATGTGAATATTTTTATGGATGCCATAATAATGATTGGAAATAAAGCAAGATAGATTAAAAGCTAGTTAATGGTGAAACTTAAGTTATAATGGAAATGTCCTATATGATTAGACAACCTAGATTCGATAGGTTGACCAGTCAACTAGTGAGATATAATAGCTACTAGGGTACCTTAGTGCTTCTTTAGGTTGTTGTAGTTAAAATAAGGTCGAAAGGATCATTGCATAGCCATATAGGCCTTCGGGTAATCATGTTGGTCTAGGACAATCATATAGTCCTTCGACCAGTCATACAAACCTTTGAACAATTATATAGGCCTTTAGGTAACTATACAATCCCATTACCTAGTTTTGGTCTATTATGATTAATTTATTCCAAAAGATTTGAATTATGAAAGATAAATATAATTTATATGCATGTTAAATAGTGAGCATATTAAAGATTTCATGACTGTGTAAATATGATGGGTGATCATTTATGTTTATTATGGAATGGTAACCATGCTTTAGGAATTTCTTTATATTATTATGAATAAATGTTGCAATGCTTATGTATGCTTAAGATAAGTTCTGTATGATCATGATATAAGATAAATTTTATGTGATTAATGCTTTTGCAAGAAGTATATGTGAGTATATATGCTAAAGTGAATACACCACTAAGCATTCGCTTAACACATCTTTTAATTTTGTGATGCATAAGTTAAAAATGTAGATTAGAGTTAAAGCCTTTTTATTAGAAGACTGAAAAAGAGAAGAATTCTTTTGGTATTTCTTTTGTTTTTTTTAGTATGATAATGTGATGTATTAGCATATTGGCACTCTTGTGTAATTGAGGGATTAGGCCAAATCAATGCTGTAAATGTATTTTGTAACTCTATAAAAATAGTATTGTAGCATTATATTAAGAATGCATAATGTTGCTTAACTTGTATGATATATTTTCCTTATGCTTGTTATGATGTATGTTGAGTTTAAGCTACGAAGTTGAAGAAGGAAGGTTAGATAAACCTAGATGTTATTGTGTGATGTTATGGGATTTTAGAAGTGCTATTTTTTATGTAGGTTATTATTTGGAATAGTACTCGATACAGCTATTATACTACCAAAATTTTGGCACAAGGATCCTAATATTATGCCTTGGAAATCAATTTTTAAAAAACTCGTATATTTTTAACATTGTGCAAGCAAACTATGTTTTAATATTAATAAAAAGGTTTTTATTTGATAAAGGTCTTCCATAAAGTTTATTAAGATATTTATTTGTGTGCCGCTACTTATTCAAGTCTAGTGATCAGATCGGGTAACCAATATCACAACGGTGGCTGCACTCAAATCAAAGTGACATTGAAGTGTCCTACCAACTACTAACACCCTAGTTGACCGGTTAACTTATCCAATAGTTTGTCTAACTCATATGGGCCACCCTTAATTCTTATTATTTTTGGCTATCCTTTCATTTCCATACCATTTAGACATCATAAGGAATCAAAACATATTTATAATAAAAATTAGCATCATATGTCATTCACATGAGCATATAAATATAAACTTCATAATTTATCATCATAACATACTTTTTCTCTCAATTATTCTTAAGTATATTAATGCTCTAATTTCTTTCATAATCATATTAATCATCACTTGTATCATTTTTATGTTTTGATGCTTACATTCCATGAATTGGGGTTTTTTCATTACGTTAATTACCCATGTGGTTTTCATATTAATTTCCTTATATCAATCTTTTTAACTTTATATTATGACCTATCATTTTATTACATATTACTTATACATTATTTATTGCTTCAATTATAATTTTTTCATACTTTGTTAATATCCCTAATTTCTTATGCTATTAATTGTTTATTCCAATTATTACTAATGCTCTCAAATATTCATTTTGAAATCATTGTTAATGCTTATTTATCATCATCTCTTATTTCCATTATTTTTATTAACTAAAGGTTATAATTTGCAACAATTATATATTTTTTAATTAATTTAATCCCCATAAATTCTTTTCTTATTAATAATTATTACTTTAACTCACATTAATTAATTATATATACTTTATTGTACCCAATTCCATTAAATATCATCTATTTAATTTATTTTATGTCTTTCATTTGTTATTATCATTTATGTTATGCAAAATCCCTTTTTGTTCATATATTCAAATATTCATTCCATAGTCTTTATTTATTTAGAATGTATTCAATATTTCTTCATGTCTTTATTATTACCATTATAAAAATTTTATGTATGTACTTATGTTTCTATTTCATTTAATTAAACCATTTAACTTCTTTCTTCCATATAGTTGGCTTTCACTTTAACTTCCATTAAACCATTCCTATATACTTTACCTCAATTTAATTTCACAAATATAATTCATTTTACTTATTTCATCTCCCTTTCATTTTTTTATGTTATTGTTGTTGTTGTTGTTGTTATTGTTGTTGTATTATTATTATTATTATTATTATTATTATTATTATTATTATTATTATTATTATTATTATTATTATTATTATTATTATTATTATCACCACTTTATTTTGTGGACATTTACCTATAAGTTTATATCTTTCATTTATTGCTCATAATTAATTTCTATTACATAATTAGAACTTTATATGCATATTTGTCTTAATATATATATATTATATGTTATATTAGTTTTATAATTAATTATACATATTCTTATAATTCTTATTATTATTTTTCTCTTACTTAAATCCTTATAATTACATGTTTATAATTCATTTAACTTTATCCCAATGTAATTTAACTCCTTTAATTCATTATTCTTTTATCCATTTATATTTTCTTTACACTTTCATATGATCATTGCATACCAATTACGTATAATTATTTATCTACCTATTATTTTCTTCATTTTACTTACTCTAGTTCAATTGATTTATTTATATCATTATTTATCATTTATTATTTCTTATCATATGCATGTGTGTGTGTATTTCTAGTTCTCCATAATAATAATTCTTAAATATTTATTTGGCCTATAAATTTTTCTACATAAATTTCTTTTTCCACATGTACAATTTAATTACACGATATACCTAATTAACATAACATGGCAAATATTGCTTAATGCACACATTTTTGCCATAGTTGATTCTTCCTCTAATCTATTTTGTTTTATCATTTTAACTATTTCAACATAGTTTCTTTAAATCCTAATTATGTCTTCTAGAATTAGTTCCACCACAACTAAGCTTTCAAGCTAAACTAACAACTTTCATTTTACACATAATTTTTAAAATTTCCTTAAATAATGTAAACTCATGTTAATTAAATTTCATCCCCTCTTTTCTTTAATTTCTTTACTCCTAAATATCCTAACATAAATGTTATATCAATTCCATCCACACATTTGTCCTTCCAAAACAATATATCAACCATACCTCACATATACCATAAATATACATTAACCATAGTTTAGAATGCACAAATATTGTATACAAGCTTTTCTTAATGTAAAATTCATTATATTTTCTTTAATTTCCATTCCATCACTCTTCTCCACCATCAAACATCAAATCCTCAAACTTCTATAACCATTCCCTAATATAAAAATCATCAAAAATATTATTATACATAAAATGTCAACATATAATTCTATAAATCCATTTCTATGCCATAAATAACTTTATAAAAATCACTTGGTATGAGATCAACTTACCCACTTTTGAGTGAACAAAAACATCCATCTTTCATCTATTTCCATCCATTAAAATTCATATTTTTCCCATTAGTTTGGAGGGGCTAAGGTCTTAGGCTAAAAGAGTGACCTTTCTTGTATATTATTTAGTAATTATTTGGTAAAATGAAGGTGTAAATGTAACTCCCCTACTTGATTCCTCAAGAAACCCAATAGGCAATGTCACTTCCCATATGGTTACCCATCTCAAAACTTCTCTAACCTTTATTTGTTTAACACTCATGATTTTATTTATTTATCAAATAGATGACCCTTACAACTCTAGTTTAATCCTTAAACTTCATTATACAGGTCATAACAACAATCAAAATCATTTTTTTGATCATCAATTAATTCCATAAAAATTTGGTTAGTATAATGACTACCTAGGTAACATTCCCAAAAATATACACCTATGAAAAAGCACTTTTAATAATAATATCAACACTTATCATCACTTGGACCCTTTTGGTCCTTTATTATCATCACATATATCATAGCCAGCACACCAGACCTCAAGCCCACAATCAATAGAAAACAAAAATTAAAACATTTAGATAAAGGCCTTTTATACAATTATCCACTTTAATCTTAAAATTTATAAACAACTTCATCTACCATGCTAACTATGCCTAAAACCCATATTATATACCTGAGTGCTCTCTATAAAGAATTCAAAAGAGAAAAAAATATATATACACCCTCAATTATTTCACTGTTAGACTACTAAATCTACAGAAACTGTGCTTCTATTTTCTACTACTTGTGTATCAAAACACTGATACACTAGGTATGAAACTCAATGGTGAATTTGACATAATAAATCATGTCATGCAAGCATATATGCATCATATGTAGTTCATGTCATATAATAAAATTATTTTATTCTTTTATCTCATTATTTAATTTATCAATCTCATGCATTATTTTATCAGTTTATAAGTCCCATTCTCATATACTGTCCTATTTCATTAAATTTCTTTTTATTATTCAAACCTACCTAGATAGATGACTCTTTAAGACACTAGATAAAAATGAAATTCAAAGCTATGCAATGGCCCATATTTTGGACCTCAATAGCTATACCTACCTAATCTTATAGTAGGGATGAGTTCATAGGAACCTCCTAATACTAGACAGTAAGGATAGTAGGGATCAGTCTATGGACCACCTAATATCCCAAAAAATAATCATCAAGCAATTATAGTGGATAGCAGGGATGAACCCTGTGGGACCTCCTAATATCCATAATCAAGCAAGTGGGTAGTAGGGATTAATCCTCTATACCTTTTAATACCCGAGTGTGTAGGGCCTAAATATTATAACCTCAGCAGCTATACCCGTTTGCATAACCACACAGATTAGGCCCAGAAGGACCAATACCTCAAGAAACTACAAATCCCTTGTTAACCAATTAACCTATCTAGTGGGTGTCTAACTATTGGGCTATCTATCTATTAATTAATCTTATTCAGTTGTAGATGATTTATTTAATTTATTTTTAGGTGATTACTACATAGTTATAAGTCATTTTTATTAGTTTATTTTCTCCAAATAGTTATAGGTCACTTTTAAAAAACAGTTATAGGTCCTTTCATGTCCATTTCATGCCACTATCATATGTCATTTTATATGTCCATTTCATGTCCCTGTTACCAGTTATTTCTATAAATTCATTTTTCATAACACAGTTATAGGTCCATTTTGTTTTTATGGACACAGTTATTGGTTAATTGCCACTATTCATTAGGCATTTCCTTAAGCCACTTCAAGACATATTAATAAGCCATTCTAGGCCACATATGAACTCATTCCATTCAACCCAATATGTGAACAACATTGGCTTCCCATTGCTATCAAAATTAAGTACATCACTTTTTAGGCACATTTAGGTCACTTTTTGGGCCATTTTTTACCATTTCCAATGACACTATTGCTTTACCATATTTTTCACCAAAATATTACCACATTTATACTACCTTTATTTAATGTACATTATATCATATTTATACACATGTTCACACACATTCCATGCCGGGTTCATGCCATACATCACATGTTTATCATGTTCTACATGCACACACATTATACATTATATAGTACATACATGCCATGTCATGCCACCATGTCATACCTCTTAGCCAATGCATGATCATGGTTACACACATGCACATTCTCACATTTCCTCACATATACACATCATACATCACATTTCCACCACACACATATATGTATACATACCTTACTATACATGTCATGCCCTAATATATCAAGCATACCTCTTGGCCATATCATAATCATGGACACACATGAATTTTTCTCATCATTTCTATATACACATATCTATATTTATGCCACACATGATATTTCCTATCATGTCCACTATGATTACATGCCATGCCATACATGACAACCCTCTCAGCTATATAGACATTATGTACTTACACAACCTTTTCTCAACTAATTTAGATCCCAATCATTAATTACACATATAAAGAAGCTCATGACATACTTAGTCCCACCATTCACATACACACAAGCTCAAATTAGAAATTCTATACACATTATCTTGGTAATTCACATCCACACAAATCATGACGTGTTAACATTATATCAAATTTACATACCTAAAGAAATCTTGTATCCTTTTTCACACTTTGGTAGCCCTAATTCTTTGATTGTTCACTAACTTTTCCTACACCTACATAATAGAATTTCTACCTTAGAAAATCCATAGAAAATCACATAAGACTCCTATTAAAAACCTAAAAATATGGTAGTTTATAGAATGATTAGGACTACACAAAACTAAAATAAAAAGTAAGAAATTCCCACATACAGCTTGATTGAATTTTCAAGCCATTATACATTAAACTTGAACTTTGATGCAATTTTTTTCAACTATTAGGGGGTAGCTATGGAGTCTCACAACCTCGAGGCCAAATTTTTGCATTATTATTATGATTTTTTATGGGGGATTGGTCATGGTTATGGCTGAAAATGGACAGGAATAGTGGAAGGAATGGGCTAGAATGGCATCGACAATAAAGAAGGAAAGAATAGGGAAGATAAGTGGTAGGGTGGTGATTTGGCATTGTCAGTGGATGCCCATGTGGCATGGGTTTCATAGTGGTGAGTAGGTGGCAACATATGGTGCTCGAGCTTCTCATAAAAACTCGATTTTAGATAAAATTTTAGGCAATTTTAAAAATCATTCGGACCTCTAAAATCCATCACATCTAGTCCAAAAATCCTCAATTAGGCCAATTTAGGGCCTTATTGTAATTCTCGTGCATCGAGGCTCTACGAATAGCGTCATTGGGTCCGAAAAAGTGTGCTTGAGGTGCCGGGTCGCATGCATAAGAATCGAGGTAGCGGCACTAGTCATGAAACTTTGAAGGGCTTTAAAGTGATGAAAAAGGTAAATTTAAAATTTTAGCAAAACCAATAATTCATTTCGAGTTACAACCTAATGATTTGTGGGGTCAAACTATATCGGGCTGGGAATAACTCGGGATGTGCTTAGATAGACCTAAAAATATCATAAAAATTCCATTGAGTCTGTTGGTGAATTAATTTTTGAATTTTAAGGTTATTAGCAAATTCTTATAATTTTTTAGGTTGGCACACAAATCGAGGTAGTCTAAAAAACTACCTTATTAATGGAATTTGGCCATGTAGAAGGGATTAAATGAGAAACTTTAAAATAAAGAGCACAATTTTTTGAGGCCCCTGTAATTTTTAAAAATTTTTCAAGTTTTTATCAAAATTATGCCATTTCGAGAAGGTACGGGAGGTCGTAGGACACACCGATGCCAAGCCAGCTAGCGCAAGGGCCATTACACATATCAAATTAAGGTGGTAAGTGGCAAAATCCACTCACAAAGGAAGAGAATTTTTTTCTCCCTTTATTGCTAGAACCGACGCCAACTGAGGGGAAATTCCCTATTTTCATAATCTTCTTCAGCCTATTCTAGAAAACTCATTTCACCTAAATTCATTCTTATCTATTATGGTAATTCTAGAAAAGGAATCATTGGAAAAAGAGCTCTCATGATTTAATGATAAATCACCAAATGTTTAAGGGTCAGAAGGCATTCCGATAAGGGTCTAAGGTGAGTTTTCATGGGTTTTCTTGGTTTTCCTTAGGAATTTATGGGTATAATTGAATGTCCATGAGGCCTAAGTCCTAATAAAGTGTGTGTGTATGGTTTTAAGGGAATTAGAGGACAATTGGCTTGGAGAAAGGGAAGAGAATCTTTCATGGAAGAGGGATGGAATTCTTAGTTTGTGAAGGCTTAAAGTTATTGAGAAAATCCTTCTCTTTTGACTGAGGTAAGTGAATTCAAGTATTCACTTCATGTCTCTAAATTTTCATGGCTAGAATTAGTTTTAAAAGTGGCTATGTTGAAATTAAATTGAGTATAATGTGTGGCTTAATGAGTTTTTATGGAGTCTAGCCTATGTGTATACTAATTAGGTGGTCATAAATGATGAATGACTTATGATGGTGTAGAGTACATGTTGGTTGAGAGGTATTAGGGGTTAAAATAGGTGTAAATGTTGGTTAAGGTAGCATTTGAGTGAGCATGATGGCAATGTGTTTGCGTGTGTATGCTTAAGTGGGGGTAATAACATGTATATTTAAGGTTAGAAATGAGTAAAAGTGTGAATGAGATATCTAGTTGCTTGTAGCTGAAAGCTTCCTTAAGGTGTGCTAAATGTGTGGCTTATATATTAGGTCTATAGTGTATGAAATGATAATGAGGCATATGATAGGATTGATTTGTGTATGGATATAAGAACATTAAGTAGTGGCCGAGGCATATTGATGTGTGTACACAACCATAAATGGCATGAAAATGTGAATATATGTGTCAAATGTGTTTAAGTTATGGATGAAATATTAAATTTATGATATATGTTAATGAAGTACATAATTAAGGTCATTAGATAACTATGACCCAAGAGTAATATTAATAAAAATGACATGTAAACTTTGGTAATATGTTTGTAATCAATATATGACATTAAGCCTAATGTAATGGTTATAATATGGCATAATGTACTTGGTATTATTTGAATAAGTGTATGAGATTGGCATGATATAAATGGATCAATGTATGTATGGTGATAGATGAACAAATGGCTAGTATAAAGGTTTGAAAATAATAGACTAAAATAAGACATATACTTGAACCAATGTGAACTTGTAAATAGCCTAAATAGTGGACTAGAAAGGATGCCTAAAATGGTAATTATGGGATAATATTATGGCAAGATAGGTTTACATATTTTGTGGCCTTATGAATGGCCTAATTGATGTTGGCTTTGGGCCTATGGAAAATATGGATTGAATGGTGAAAACTGCACTAAAAATGGCTAAGAAATGAACCTAAAAAAGGCTATTGCAAAATGATGAAATGACCTATAACTGTCCATAATTGACCATACCTTGAATAAAAAATGTGCTTGGATAGTAAATGGTAGCTAAATAGAAATTGAATATGCAATAAGACTAGGAATAATATGCCTTGGATATTTGCAACTACATGACTTAAAAATATTATTAGAAACTTACCTAATGCTATCTAATTATGGCTATACCAGACCGGGCTAAAATTTGATTGTGAGGTAAAATTTATATGTCTATTTTTCATTCAATAATATTATAAGAAGCTAATAAGTAAATAAATAAAAAGAAATTGAGGTCATATCCCATTAGTTAGAGACCCACTAGAAGGGTTGACTGGTCAACTTAGGGATTTAGTAGCTGCTACACTGTTTGATTTCTAAGCAAGGCTAGTACAGTGGTTTAGGTCCATTTTAGGACCACTGTACTAGTTTATTAGATAGACAATCATATGCTTTTTGTGCACTTGATGCCATTTACTTGTTTATGCAGGTGCAGCAGTGTAGGTCCCGAAAGGCCAC
>CANXYI011313576.1:0-11307 GCA_948208565.1 Hura crepitans | reverse complement strand
ATATAGAAGTGTGTTTACCTTGCAGGTTTGGATTGGGTTAGGTAACAGGGCAGCCGTTATGCTGCCCGAATGTTTTTAAATGTCTGGTAACGCCTGACGGTGCTACTCTTGGATTACAGATAGGCAGTAGTGGCACACCCTACCGGTTCAGGCAGGACGGGTGGGGGGTGCTGCAGATGTCACCTCTAACAATCTTCTAATTTGAGTGAAATTGGGTTCATGCTTCAAATTGACATCAGGGTATAAAAAGGATGGCTAACTTATTCTAAGGCTCTAGCATGTAATGCAATTTCGAAAAAGAATAATATTATAAATGCAAAATATGAAGTTCCATATTAATTTGAGGTACTTTCAGAGCATGATCTCATGGTGTCCCTAGTGGAGTTGCCACTATTCACTTACAGGGGCTTTCCGTTGACTTTTCAAATCAAAATAGCTGAAGACTTACCCTAAGCCTCACACCTTGAGTCTTTTAGAAGAAAACTAGAGGAATCTTGAGCCACTCTTATTTGATTAGCCTAGAAAGAGTGAGTTAGGCACCACAAGGTAGGAATCGCCACTCGACCAAAATCAAGAAATACCTTGTAAGGCTAAAACTAAACTGGTTTGGAACCCTACTCTTATTTATACCCTAAGTTAATACGAAAGTTCAGTTTGAATTTATAATATTATTCTTTTTTCTCAAGCAGTGTTTTACAAAAATAAAAGTAAATCACATATTCATGTATGAGGAATCACGAAACATATTCAAAGCAAAAAAGCATAAAGTGTTTAAAGTTAAAATATCATACACAAAAATTGGGTAGCCGTTTGTCTTAAGAACTTTGGTTCTCACATGCCAATTTTAGAAATTAAATTTTATCATCATGGCTTTTATTAAGAAAAATCAAAACTTGTTTTATTCACAAAACTCCAATTAATTAGGAGTAAAATGATTTTGATTATCATTTTAACGTGTAAAACTCATATTTTACCTATTACAACATTCATGGAATGTACAGGGAAATAATTCGATAATAAAAATATATTACATGACAATAACCTAAAATACATCTTAATAGAATAAAAATAAAAATTATATTTTAGAACACCTAAAATACAATCTAATTAAAACGAACAATAATAAAGGAAACCAGCAAAGGAAAATAAAGAGCACAAAATAAAACAAATGGCATGAAATAAAAGGTCATTAAAAGGCTATTTAACCGGGGTTTTTAAGGAAGTGATAGAAAGAAATAAAAATCTGGTCCCAATAAATCAAGCAACTCACATCACAATAAAATTAAATATTAATATGCAAACAAAAATAGACAAGCAAACAAAAATTAAATAAAATGTGTAGTCACACAAATATAATAAAAATATTGCACAAATAAATGATCACATCTAACTAGTAAATGGATAAGGTAGAAAGAAAAATAAAAACAACAGACAAAAGGGTTAGTCAACCCACTATGTATATTTTCCTTCAAAGAAGATCTCGACCGTACTAAAAAATTGCGACCAAATCTTCATAAATATCAAAAAGTGGTGTTTTAAAAGTGTATTTTTTTTTTATTTTTGGTGACTTTTTTTTTTCTCCAAAATCGTCCCCCTTTCTGAAAAGACATTTCAAAAATTATACAAGCTTCTCAAGGCAGAAACAACCATTTTGGAGGTAAAAATGACCATTTTTTGGCAAAATAACCGTTTTCCTTTCGAAACGGTCTTCTTCAACAAAACGGCCATTTTGGTAGGCAAAATGGAAATTTTCCTTGTACAAATAGTTGTTTTCGTGAAAATAGCCATTTTTCTTATGAAAACGACCCCCTTTTTTTCTCAGAACGACCGTTTTCATAAGGAAAACAACCATTTTAACTCTTTTTTTTCAAAAGAAAACTTTGAGATTTTTGAACTAGACATTAAAACCCTTTACTTATTAGGATTTTTATCCTTTCATCATCATTAGGAAAACCAAACAAAGAAGCCCTAGAGATCCAATGTCAATATTAGGTTTTAAGGGTTTCCTATTTAAAGGAAGTAAAATCCTAATAGGAATAGTATTCATAGTCTAAATAGGAAAATCCCACTTCTAGAAGATTTTACATCGGCAAGTTCATATGGACTTATACGGCTTAGCCTGTGCGAATCTAGGTTTTATGCTTTCCCACCAGTCTATAGTCTTTAGGCTAGATTTGAGTTAGTTCATATGAACATGAATTTAGACCTTGTCCAGTTGAAACTTTGTCCTTGGGCTTGATAGAGCTTATTAGGCTAGTATAAACCTAGATAGAGATTATTCGTGCGAACTTACTTCTTAAAGGATTGTGCCATTCCTTAAATGCATGTCTCTAGTGATCATCACAATTGAAAAGGTGAGTTGTTTACAACATGCATAATCTACAATAAAAGAACACACATAGAATAATAAAAAAGACACTATTTTTTTTCTTTCTTTCATCCTTATGAAATTCCTAGTAGCATCTAGAATTTTATGCAGCACTCCTCTTCTTCCTTTTTTTTGGATTACCTTAGAGGAGTTTTTGAAGTGGATCATTATGGTTTTTAATAACCTGGTGTGAAGAGCTTGTGAGAAGGAAATTGTTATCATTGTTAAATTATAATATATTGAATGCTACTAAAATTATTAGTTAATAATTAGTTTTAAATCATTCAAGCCCCTTATCTTTGCTTCTTTCTATCAAAAAAATTTTCATTTTCCACTATGTATTATCTATAAACCCCAATAGTAGGGATATTCATATGCTAAAATATTTTATTCTTGTATTTGTCACATGAGTTAAGAATGCTATACATCCCTTCATAATAATTATTCTAGCATCTATGGCTTAGATTGTGACACCTTTTCCCCAGTTGATTGAATTCACTAGATGGATGAGTGCCAAATTATGTTCATTAGGCATTAACACACCTCACATGCTCACATTCACATTCACAATATAACTGGTACACACATCTCATTCTATAACACTTAAAAAATTCTAGTGTTATACATAGTACTTTTAGGGACCTGAATAGTGTTTCTTGAGATCAGGGGCACTAATTTTACTAAATGGAAGTATTAATAATAACATAATTATGGGTGAGATTTTAGGTGAAAATGAGGTCATTTAGGTGGTTAAATATGATAGTTAAATTTTTTGGCAATGTTATGTGAATAGTGACCTAGCTTTAGCTTAATCGTAAAATAATTAAAAGTTGCTAAGAAAATTCTAGGATTTATACAACCTTGTAGTCAAAAATTCTAATAAGCCTATACACTATAGAATTGGAATTTTTTAAGTTAAAGAAGTATTTTTACTTAAATCAAGTAATATAAAAAGTAGCGAATTAATTTAGTTTGCTCATTTTTTAGAGGGTTGTAAGGGGCCTAAATTAATTTAATTTTTAGATTTTAATTGAGATTAAATTGAGGTCAAATAGGAGAAATGAGAGGAAAAATAAGAAAGGAGAAAATGTTAATAAAATGGTTTTTCAAAAAAATATATATAAGGTCAAACTTTTTAATTTTTGTCAAACTCACCCAAAAATCCTCCCTCTCCCTCTTTTCTTAAGCTGACAACACAAAGGAGGATTTATCCTCCATTTTTTTCTCTTTAATTCTTCCATTTAGCCTTTATTTCTTCCATTAAATTGAGTGAAAAACATTCTCATGACCTCAAGAGGCCATTTTGAGCAAGAAATTTGAAGAAAATTAAAGGATTTTACCTAGTTTTAAGGTTGATAAATAGTGACCAACTTTGGTTTGGGTAAAAATTTTCAAACCCCAATATTTTTCCTATATCCCTAAGGTGCCTAAGAGTCATTATATGTGATTTGATTAATTTTTGAATAGATGTATGATTTATTATAGATTTTAAAGGAATGAATATGGAACCTGTAGTTGAGAAAATCGACAAGTCATGGGATAAAGGGAAAGCAAAGGTGTAGGTTATATACAGGAGTGCATTACGACCCTTTTGGTATATGTAATTAGGTTAAATTTTGTTCAATTGATGGAACACCCTAATTTACATATTATGCCTACATGATTAATTATGTGTTAAATACTTAAGTATGTAATTAATGGCATTAATTATGTTATATGATGAATGAGATGTGTGATGATGCATTTAAAATGCTTAAATTATTTATGAATTGATGTGGAAATCATATTATGCTTATGGTGCATATATATGCATTATGAAGTAAATGTGGTGTAAGGTTATGTGTATGTCTAATTATATATGTAAATGGATTTAAATAAGTTTGTATACATGCTAGATGTATAATAAAGTAAATTAATTTATGATAATATCTTTAGAATTGTGTGAGGATATTATGTCCATAAAGAATATGGGTTATGTAAATGGTGAATGAATATGCCTAAATGAGATATTATGCTTGCTTATAACTTAAATACATGTCATATGAAATGTTTTATGTGTTTTGGATGTATAATGTGATTGAAATGAAATAAAAGCCATATGAATGGATGTGTGGCTGAAGGGGTATAAAAGCATACATGTATATATGTCATGAATAGGCATGTTAGAGATAATGTATGCTCATGTATATGTTCGGGTGCACAAATAAGCATAAAATGAATCCTATATGATAAATGGTGGGCCATGAGACTTGGTGGCTGAATGACCCTTAGTTTTTATTGATGATGTATGTCTGATTATTTGAGGCATTATAATTATGAATGAATAAGTAATGACTATTATGGTTTAGTATGTTAGATAATATGCATGTAGTATGAATGTAAGTATTATGTTTTATAAAACTTTGGCCAAATGGCCTAATAACATGCAAAATGGATATGTAACCTTGAATTGGTGCTTGTAATGAGAAATGCATGAACATAAAAATATAATGGCTATGATAAGGAATAAAATGGGTTAGTAGCCGTAAGGTCCATAATAAGGGCCATTACACACAATAACCCTATTATCCATAGGATATTAGTTTTCTTGTAAAATGGTCATAATAAACTGGTTTAATGGATGTGATTACATAATGTATATTATTGTAAATGTGGCTTCACCTTACGCATTATGCATGATCTGTGATGAGTTTAGAGTATTTTTATGTTATGTATGTGCAATAATGAGTGCTATGGCTAAGGTGGCATATAATATGATTTTGTGAATGCTGATGTTTCTTTACATTCTTTATGTTGATATAAAGGAATAAATGCATAAATTAATTTGATTACACCATTAAGCAATTACTTAGCACATGATTTATTTTGCGATGCATATTTAAAGAGACATTTTGAGCACAAGCTTGAGGACTTCTAGATTATCAAGAGAAGACCACTTTTTTTAGTATTATTTTGTGTTTTGTATCTTGAATTATGTGATGTATAAGAAAAGCACTCATGTGATGTATATAAAGGGAAATGGGACTAAACTATGTTTGATGTAATCTTTTTAAATTTTATTATCTGTAAAATGTCTTATAGTTGATTAAGTTGTTGTATTGCATGATATCTCTTTCTGAGGTTGAGATTGACTTATTGTGTTGCTATGTGATGTTGGAGTGATTAGAAGATCATAGAAGTTGTGAAAATAATTGGAAATGATTATAAAAGTGTTGTTTTAATTTGCATGTCACTATTCATTTTTGGGGTAGTGCCTAATAAAGCCATTATGTTGCTAGATTTTCGATACAAAGATTACCAAAAGTGAAGTATAACTATGTTTTTGATAACTCATATTTTCATAAGTTATAAATATAGGGAAACGATGTTTTCAAACATAAAGATTATGGATAAGAGTTGTTGAGTTTGCACAATGCATTTATGTGCGCACTTTTTAGTTAGGTTTGGTAACTAGACTGGGTAAAATGTGTCACACATTCTCATCACATGCTCAACAACCCACAATTCCTTATTACAATATGGTTATATGGAAATCTAATAAAACCTCATAAAATATTTAACATTCAAACTAAGTTGAGTAAAAATTTTTGTCTTCACAACTAGAAGTTCAAAACATTGTTCTGATAAAGTTTACAAAGAGACTGGATTGAAAACTAGGTATAAAAGTTATGAAAAATCTAAAAAATGAAAAATCTCTACATCATGTTATGCATGCTTAAAAAAATAGTTGCAAGTATCCCACATGTAGTGTCTCATCTGTTAAAGCTCAATTGTAACCTATACATTAAAAAGCAAGACACTATGTGAAATGCTTAATGATACATAAACAACTTTGGTTTACTTTACCACAAACAAAACATACACACACACATGGGCACAGACACACATATAGTCACAACAACAAATCACACATAACTATCCATATTTTTACCTAAACTTACCTATAGAATAGACCCCATATTTATATCATGTGTATATAAGTTCATATCACGTTATCGTTATCATATAACGTTTAATGTGGGCTTTACTTATAAAGGTTGATTCATTACTATTTTTAAGTCTCATGCACACATGCCTATCTTAATCATACATGAGATAGCTCATAATAAGTTATTTATGTTTAATTAATTATATTATATTAGCTTAATGTACCACTCGACTATCATAGATTAGATAATAAAATTTTGGGAAAAAACTAGCAATGACAATAGATCTAGATATTTTAAAATTCATCCTAAATAATAAATCTAGCAATACATCATGAGTTACTATAAAAGGTGATTATAGAATCCTTTTATAAGCTCTTTTTACCAAGCTAGTGTAAGCCATAGTGATCATCTTTTAGGAACACATCTAAGGTACTCCACATAAGAAGTTTTTAGAAAAGAGCAACTTAAAATTCCAAGTGTTAGTGGAAATTTCATGAGGATGATAGAAAAAGAAGAAATTATATGTATTTTAACTATTTTATATGCCAATTTTTGAAATAGAATGTATGCCTATGGTGGCTACTACTATTAGGGTAATTATATTTTAAATAAAGCCTTATTATGCTAGATTTTGACACTCAAAATTTGTTCTAAGTTAGACTAGAATGGACCAGCCAGTTAGGCCCTATTTAATATTATGCGTATAAGCCTTTCAATAGGCTAATGTCCATTTTACTTTTCCCCACATTTATTAATCATATATTGCACTCTTAGGCCTAATTTTTGATAAATAAACCCTTTAAAAGACCATTAAAAGTAAAATGCAATAAAAATTAAAAATTGGACTCAATAAGGCCCATATCCAAATACCCTAATTTCTAAACTACATATTTGTAAGTGGGCCCTAAGCCTATTTGCTTATTTCTTCTACTTAATTCTTCTTGCAATAATATCTCATATCATTTGAATATTTAATTTCATTGAATCTTCCTCAAAAACCATTTATGCTTATGATCTTATTAATTTTTAAAATAGCTTGGTAGTATATAGTGAAATACAGTCCTAGTCTAACTAATACTCTATAGATTCAATCTTATTAAATTAATATCAATTTACCAATTGATATATCACTTATGTACAAGTCAATAGAGGGATTGTAATGCTCGTGATTTTAGGCTCTATGAATAATGCCATAGGGTCCAAGAAGTGTGCCAAGGTTGCTAGGTCACTTGCACGTGGACCAAAGTAGTGGCATTAGTCATAAAACTTTAAGGGGCTTTAAGTTGATGAAAAAGTTAAAATTTATAAATTTAGTAGAACTAAGAATTCATTCTAAGTAGTGAGGAATACATCCTTGCAATAAAAAATTTTTAGGTTGGGACTGACTCAGGATGTGCCTAGACAGACCAAAAAATATTAGACGTTAAAGCTCAAAAATTCCGCTAAGTCCACTAGTGAAAGAATTTTTAAAATCAGAGGTCATTTGCAAATTCTAAAAATTTTTGAGGTTGGCATACAAATTAAGGTAGTTTGAAAATAATCTTATAGATGGAATCTGGCCACAAAAATTTACAAGCAGATGGAGGGGATTAAAATATGAATTTTAAAACAAATGGCATAATCTTTTGAGGTTTGACTAAATTTCTGTGTATTTTTGAAGTTTTCCAAAAAATTAAAATGGTTCGAGATTACCAAGACCACCTTTGACATGTCAAGGTTGGCGCCATTTCTTGCCAAGTGGCAAATATGCCATGACAAGTGGATTTCCACTTAGATGAAAAATTTGCCTTCCTCCCTTTTCTTCTTTGTTGCTGATGCTAGGCAATGAGAAGAACCATTATAACTTCTTCCTCCAACCACCAAATTGAGTGATTATGGTTGATAAAATTTCTCTTATGTATTAGGCACCATGAGGAGCAAGAATCAAGTAGAAAGGAGTTTTCATTTTGGAGATTAATTTCATAAAAGCTGACTGGTTTAGATTAGTCTAGAATAGTGACCTTGAGGTGAGTTTTGAGTGATTCTTCTCTTTCCCTTGAAATTTTTTGTTGCCATTTGTTGCTATGACATGATTAAGACTTGTGTAGTTGTGTGTATGAGGTGTTGGTGGCAATTAGAGGGCAGCATGGAACCCATGAAGGGAGGAGAAGCTAACTATAGGAGCTAGATAACTTTAGGTGTTTAAGGATTACAAGGGCTTCTTTCACAAGTAAGTGAACTTCAAGCCTTTTTTTCTTGTCTTAGGGTGCCTAGGCTGAGTTAGGATGGCTAGAATATTGAGTTTAAGGTTGATTTTCTTCTTGATAGTGTTGGTTAAATTGAGAATTTAGTGATATTATGAGTGATGTTTTAATGTGTTTGCAAAATTAGCCTCACATGCTTGCTAAATTTGATGTTTATGGTTGTTTGGATGGCAAGTTTGCTGCCTATGATGAATATTTAGAATTTTCTTAGCATGCTAGGATGAGAATTATGGAAATTGGGAGTGGAAATCACCGTGAATTATGAGTTTTTGCTTGTACCTATGAGCTATCATGAGGGATTCCTAGAAATGTTAATTTGTAACTTAGCAATATTAGCTTAAAATGAGATGCTTTTGAGTATATTTGTGTTTATGGCATGTATATATGATTAAATATTGATATCAAATAAAAAGGAATGGAATTTGAGTCCTATTCCTCTTAGTACTCGAGAGCATATTAAGAACAAATTGACAAGTAATTAAGCTTATTGAAATGCTAGACATGTAAATAGTAATGGCTATGATAATTGGCTTGTAATAGCTTTAGTTTGAACAATGTATATGACTTAATATTATTTAAAGTATGTACCTTAAAAAGGTACCCTTAAATGATTAATAAGAATGGGACTAGAATGCATTGTAATGGCTTAGTATAATGACTTAAATAGTGGCTTGAAATTGTACTTTTGCTTATGCCTTAAGTGGCTAGATTTAACATCTTTGCATGTTTGGCTATTATGCCTAGTAGTTGGCCTAGGAATTGGCCTAGTTATGGTTGGCTTTTATGCCTAGAAATGTGCTTAAAAAGACATTGAAAACATTGTTAAATTTTGACTTAAAATAGTCCCAAAACTTGACTTGAAAAGTGGTCGAGATGACTTATAACTGTCTAGTTGACTAATGTCTAAACCAAAATTGTCAATGGACATAAAATATTAACTTTTTAAGTATTAATGCTATGATAATCATAACATATGACATCTTGAATTTTTTTCATAGCAAAATTAAATATTCTTATGGAATTTTACCCGATAGAGCCAAAATGTGGCTATACTAGTTTGGCTAAAAAAATAAGTATGAGATAAAAATTTATACTATCTATTTTTGGAACATAAATATTATAAGAATATTTTTGGTTAATAAATGAACTTAAATTGAGCTACTTAGCCCATTAGTTAGACACCCACTGGATGGGTTAACTAGTAAACTTAGGGTTTTGTAGCTTCTAGTTGTCTAATATTTAAGCTGTCATTTTTATTTATGGCTGGAGAGGTCTACGGACTAATCTCTATTATGTCACCCAGTTATTAATGGTATTTGTTAGTGGTTAAAGAGGTCTACGGACTAATCTCTATTATGTCACCCAGTTATTAATGATAATTATTTGTGGCTACAGAGGCCTACGGGCTGATCACTATTATGTCACACAACTACTATATACTTGTGTTTAGAGAGGCTATAGCTAATCTCCATTATGGCACACATACCGATGCAATGGCATAGGTCTAGAATGGGGACCACTACACTAGTTTATTTTCCCTCTAAATCTAGTGTCTTTAAGTGTTGTCTTCCTAGTCAGGCTAGTGAATTAAATTAAGTAATAAGCATAATAATTATGGAAGATAAAGTTTAAGCATCATTGGATGACTTTTTTTTTTCTAAAAAATTGGTAAAATACAATAAAAAGGGCATTTTAGTCATTTTTCACATATGTTGCAAATAAAGTGATTCTTGTCAAGTATGCATGTTAAAAGTAATAATACTTACTCTAAATAATTTATTTGAGTAAAAAATGTTAATTCAGGACCTAAAAATACCTTAGGGTACTTTATTAATTTGGCACCCTAGTGAATAATTAAATCGTATAATGAAGTAAAATAATTTCTTAATTTGCTTAAGTATGTAAATGATATAATGCCATGATTTAAATGCTTTAAGTTCACCACTTAGTATCTTATATACTCAGCATACCTATTTTAGTGCATAGGAACTTAATAGTGGGAACTTGCCTTGTGGAGCATGATGATAGTGGTTTAGAGGATACTAGTGAAGGATATTAAAGTAATAATTGTATAATTTTGATATATATGTACCTAGGTGGGAATTGGGTAAACATGTATTTAAGCTATAGATATGTAATGTATTTAAGTATACATAACCTGCTAATGTAAATAAAGTAATTCTATATACTCTTCTTGTAAATATATGTTCTATTGTGATGTGTGATGTTAACATGAGCTTAAGGCTTTATATATGCATATTTTATCTATGGCTTAAGGTCTAAGTTTAATGTGTGTTTAAGCTGATGTTGAGCTCAGAATAAGGGACTAGATGGGTACAGGTGTTGTGAAATATTTATAAAAGTGTTAAAAATGCTTTTGAAAATTTTGGGATAAAACTCGGACAGTCGTTATGTTGCCAAAATTTCTATGATTTTGGAAATGACTCATAATGATCAAAAAAGGCATTTTTGGTATGACTATACCTTGATAAGATATGAAACATATGGAAAGTTAATTTGGAAACAAAGTAAGAGTAACTGATGTAAGTGATGAAAGTGATAGGAATGGTACTAGTGACCTAGGAGTGTGTGTATCCCTTATAGGGTCTCATAGGGGATCCATTAGGACGTGTCACATTTGGTGGTATTAGAGCCTAGGATTAATGTTTCTTAGTAGAGTACATGGATATCATATGTTTAAGTTTCCAATTCCTCTAAACTGTTATGTTGTATGAGGCTGATAAGTTATTCTTTTATAGTAAGCATA
>CANXYI011313488.1:0-14392 GCA_948208565.1 Hura crepitans | reverse complement strand
TAGGATAGTTCCCACTATCTGGTGTCTTAAAGTGTTGTCCATTTATTATGGGCCTAAAATATAATGAACTTGATTATGAGCTAAATATATGGACTTAACTTGATAAAAGAACCGGACATAATGAGATAGGGAAATTGACATATAAGTTCATGTGATGCATGATTCATGTGTGTGTGCTTGCATTATGACATATTATATTTAGTCTATTCCACTACTGAGTTTATACTCATGTGTTGGTGTTCTAATGCGCAGGCTGTAGATTTAGGTCGATCAGCTTCAGATAGCATTAATGTTGCTGCTCTCGAGTCCTCTGGGTATATTTTTCTTTTCTTTTAGTTTGTTGTAGATATGCACTCGTGTATAGTAGTTGTAATATGGGTAATGGGTTGAAAAGTATAGAACTAGGTCGATAACATTACATGTCTGTATGAGTTTAGTTATTGATATATAATATACATGTTTATGGATATGTCTGTGGGTCTAAGACCCTATGTACTGCTGAGTGTGCTAATGTGTAATGATGTTCTAGAAGACCAGAAGGGTCCAGGAGTGAGGTTTGAGTTGAAGATGGTTTTAAAAGTGTTTTCTTGCAGGAATACTTTAGGTTTTTCACCCGGGTAGCAATTATGCTGCCTGATTTTTTGTAAATGTTTAGTAGTCAGTACCTGGTGTTTTAATAGTCTAAAATAAGCAATAACAAAAGGATAAGCAGATAGAATCACAAAATGGATAGACTAGGTCAAAGTTGGTCAAAGTTGGATAAGTGTTAAATGAAAGGTCCATAGGAAAATCCAATGATGGGTGACCTCACAAGAAGTAGCGCATTTTGCCTATTTTCTTTAGGAATAGGCAAGGGGTGTTACAATTACACCATTAAGCGAGTGCTTAGCACATTGCCTATTTGCAATGCATAGGTAATAGAGCAGCAAATTAGAGCCAAAGCTTCTGTACCACAAGAGACTTTTGAAGATAGCCCCTATATGGGTATTTTTAATCATTTTATAATAGCGTAATAATGTAAATGTAATAGTAGTAGTGTGCTCTTGTGATTCTAGAGGGATTGGGCCTAATCTATAACTTGGGTTGTTTTTGTAACTAAAGTTGTAATATTGCAAAGGCTTTATTTTTTTCTCACATGATTGTGTGATAAATTATGATGTTGCATATGAGAATGTTGTCTGAGTTGAGCCTGAGGCTCATTATGTTTAAGTTGTGATTGGAGGGTTAGGAGGACCCAAAGGAGTTAAAGATGTATTTATTGATGTTTTAGAAGTATTTTTAAGCAAGTAAAAATTTGGAAAAGTGTCCTTGTACAGCCGTTATGCTGTCGAATTTTCAACACAATAAACCCAAATTTACCTCAATATGCATGCCAAATGATTTTCAATGTTTTTACAACTCTATAAGTCAAGAAATTGTTTTATTATTTATTTTAATAAAGAGTTTTTAATTAATCGGGTTTATAGGTAGCAGAATCAAATATCGATATGCAGTGGCACTCCCTATTCGGGTTTGATGTACGGACCTGGTAGAGGGTGCTATATACTAAGTGTCAAATGAATGGCTAGGATTAATTCTTAGCAAGTTTTCTTCTAAAAATTCATATATCATGCTTCAAATCTCTAAAATTTTAGGTAATGGATCTAAAAATTATCAAAATCAGTGTTTTAATTATCCCCAAAAATTAAAATTTTTCTTTAACAAAATTTTTTTCAAGTAATAACATAATAAATTAATTCCATTTAATTACTTTCTGAACTCAAAAAATTTCAAAACCAATTCCATTGGTTTAGTTAGAATTTTTTACCATTAATTTGTATTATTTTTAGAATTTTTGAGCACTTTTAAAATAATTTATCGTTCTGCTGCAACTAAGTCACTATTCACATAACATCGGTAAGTAAACTTTATAACCCATTTTAACCCCATAAATGACTTCAATTTGGTCCCAAATTTCATCCATAATTATGTTTTAACTACTTCTATCATCCTATGACCTTAGTTCACTCCGGGTTCCCAAAAGTATTATTTACGATTCAATGGTCCCTATTTAAAATATCGAAAAATCTACGGATGTCATAATTCTTCCCCTCTTAAAAAAATTTCGTCCTCAAAATTACCTGGACTGAATAAATGAGGGTATTAAGCTCTCATCTATTCCACGATATGGTGCCTCCATAATACCTTTACTAATAGGACAGTTTTATTCTTCAACTCTCTAACCTCATAAGCACGGATCTATACTGGCACTTTTTTGTATGTGAGGTTAGGTTGCATTGTGATTTCCTCTACTGGTAAAACATAAGAGGGGTCTGATCAGTATCAACACATGGAACATGTCATGGATCTGTCATAATTCTAGAGGTAGAGCTAATCAGTAGGCTACTGGCACTACTCATTCTGTAATTTCATATGGGCCAATGAACCTAGGGCTCAGCTAACCATTCTTACCAAATCGGAGCACCTTCTTCCATGGTGACACCTTGAGAAATACCTTCTCTCCAATTTCATATTCAATGTCCTTTTGCTTCAAATCTGTATAAGAATTATGTCTATTTATGGCTGCCTTCAACCTATCTATAATGATTCTCACTTTTACTTTAGTATCTCTAGTGAGGTCTAGTTCTATTAGCTTATTCTTACTTAGCTCACTCCAGCACAGAGGAGTTCTACACTTTCTCCTATATAAAGCCTCATATAGTGCCATGCCTAAGCTAGCTTGGTGGTTATTGTCATATGCAAACTCTGCCAAAGGCAAGTAATGATCCCAACTCCCTCTAAACTCAATTGCACAGCTGTGTAGCATATCTTCAAGTATCTGAATGACCCATTCTATCTGCCCATTTGTCTATGGGTGGAAGGCTATAATAAAAGTCAATTGAGTACCCAAGGCCTTATGTAGCTTCTTCTAAAATCTCAAAGTAAACCTCAAGTCCCTATCTGAAATAATGGAAACTGGCACTCTATAAAGTCTCATAATCTCATTGATGTATAACTTAGCAAACTTTTCTAGGAAAAAATCCATTCTCATAGGAATAAAGTGGGTTGTCTTTGTCAATTTATCAACTATTACCCAAACAGCATCACATTTATTCCTAGTCATAGGCAGTGCCATTACGAAATCTATAGTCTTCTTTTCCCACTTCCATTCTGGAACTACTAGAGGGTAGAGCAATCCAGAAGGAACTTGATGTTCTACTTTTACTTGCTAGCATGTTAGACACTTAACCATGTGTTCAATCACATCCTTCTTCATTTTAAGCCACCAGTAGTGGGGTTTCAAATCCAGATACATCTTCATGCTTCCTAGATAGATGGTATATGGAGCCTTATAGGCCTCTTGCAAAATTTGCTTCTTAATTGCCCCCACATCCGACACACATAGCCCATTATGGTAATACAAGCATCCATCTATCTTGACCTCAAATTTTGAAGCCTTCCCCTTTTTGACCTGATTCATAATTTGTGTAAGCCATTCATCTTGCATCTAGGCTTTTTTCACCTATTAACTCAAGCTAGGTTTCACTTGCAGTTTGGCTAGAAAGGTTCCATCATCTTTACAATGGAACTTGACATTCATTGCTCTTATGGTTGCTATGAATTTTTGACTTAGGGCATCTACTACCACATTTGCCTTTCCTGGGTGGTAGTTAATTAAGTAGTCATAATCCTTTATTAGGTCCAACCATCATCGTTGTCTCAAGTTCTATTCTTTTTGATTGGGGAGATACTTGAGACTCTTATGATTTATGTAAATATAACATCTCTCATCGTACAAATAGTGTCTCTAGACTTTCAAGGCAAAGATAATAGCAGCTAGCTCTAAATCATGTGTGGGGTAGTTACTCTCATTGGATTTCAACTATCGAGAGGCATATGCTACTTTGCCTTCCTGTATCAACACAAACCTAAGCCCGTTGCAGGAAGCATCCCTATAGATCACAAATTCCTTTCCCTATTCAGGTTAGGTAAGAATAGCAGCTTAAATCAACATAGCTTTCAACTGGTCAAAACTGGTTTGGCATTTATCTTCCCATACAAACTTCACATCCTTCCTTAGTAGTCAGGTCATCGGAGCTGTAATCATAGAGAAATCCTTCATGAACCTTCTATAATAACTAGCTAATCCTAGGAAACTTCAAACCTCAACCACATTTTTAGGAGGCTTCTACTCTAGTACTGCTTTGACTTTACTCAGATCAACTTTCATACCTTCAGCTGAAGCAATGTGGCCTAATAAAGCCACCTCATTCAACCAAAACTCGCATTTACTCAGCTTAGCATAAAGTTATTTCTCTCTTAGGGTCTACAATACTAGCCTCAAATGCTATTCATGCTCCTCTTTAGTCTTTAAGTATACCAGGATGTCATAAATTAATATCACCACAAATTAATCTAAGTATGGCTTGAAAATATGGTTCATTAGGTCCATGAAAATTGTCGGGGCATTAGTAAGCCCAAATGGCATCACTAGGAATTTATAGTGGCCATACCTCATCCAGAAAGTTATTTTTGAAATATCAAACTCTTTAATTCTCAGTTGATGGTAGCCTAACCTCAAGTCAATCTTAGAGAACACACTAGCTCCTCACAATTGGTCAAAAAGATCATTAATTCTGGGTAGGGGATATTTATTCTTAAGAGCCACCCTATTTAATTATTTGTAATTGATGCATAATTGAAGTAAGCCATCTTTCTTCTTTACAATAGCATTGGTGCTCCCTAAGGGGAAACACTCGGCCTAATGAATCCCTTGTCAAGTAACTCATGTAGTTGCACCTCTAACTCTTTCAATTCTATAGGTGCCATATGATACAGAGCCATGGATATTGGTGTAGTGCCTAGGTATACCTTAATCTCAAAGTCAATCTCTCACCGTGGTGGCAATCCAGGTTGTTCCTTAGGGAACACATCTGGGAATTCTAACACCATAGGTATTTGATTAAGGCTTAACTTGACTATTTGGGTGTCAACTACATAAGCCAAATACATCTTACATCCCTTTCATATCAATCGTTTAGTTGTAGCAGCTAAAGCAATATTAGTAGAGATATCTCTCTCACCATACAAAATTACCTCTGTTTCATCTAGAGTTTTAAGAGAAATCTTCTTTCGCTTACAATCTACTACTAATTCATGTCTAGATAGCTAGTCTATCCCTAGGATGCTATCAAACTTATCGAATAGGAGCTCAATAAGGTCCACAAAAAGTATATGTCCTTAAACAACTAAAAGACAATCTCTATATACCCTGTTAACTGTCACTTGTTGCCAATTCGGTTACTAACCAAAATATCTACGTCTATAAGTTCTAGTTCTAACCCGTTGTCCTATACTCGTGCAGTATAAATGTAAGAGTGTGTGCATCCCAGGTCAATCAAAGCTAAGACAAGTAGTTCAAGCAAAGAAAATGTACCCGCTATGACCTTCGAAGAATTAGCCTTTTCTCTGGCTTTAGCATACTACCCCATTAAGGCCTCAGCCTCATATTTAGGCCTCTAACTAGGGCTAGCTCTCTCAATCCTGGACTCTCTTTAACTTCTAGTAAGAGTGGGTAAAGATGCCTATGTCTAGGTGCTACCTTCCTGCCTCCTAGAGCAGTCTCTCTGAAAGTGGTCTCTGGACCCACACAAAAAGCATGCTCTAAGGTGAGTCTTCCAATAAGTCCCTACATATCTTCCTCCATAGGTGCCACATCTTGGTGGGCCACTCTTAGCTATAGAGATAGGGGCACTGGTAATTTGTCACTGCCTGGGCCTAAATTGAGAGCCCTATTTCGATCTCTGTATCTATCCCTATCTTTGTGGTGGCTGGGATGTCAGTCTTTCCCTTTACCTCTTACTTGCCTCTGGGGCTGAACTGGCTTGCCCTTGGGCAATGAATCTTTTCTTCTGATATATCTCCCTCCTCTTCTTCAATAACTCTTCTATGTCATAAGCAACTGCAATAAGAGAAGTAAACTCTCGGATCTTGGATGTGGCTATTTGAATCTAAATCTCAATATCGAGGCCTTTCTCAAACCTCTTATATCTCTCCTTTTCAGATGGGACAAACTTCTTGGCATATCAACTTAGCCTGGTGAAGTTCTTCTCATACTCAGACATTGTCTTCTTCCCCTACTTTAGCTCTAAGAACTCTTATTTCCTCTTCTCAATGTACGCCTAGAAAATATACCTCTTCCTAAATTCCTTCAGGAAAAAGTCCCATGTCCTCTCCTCAGTAGCCTTACGTTCCACAGTAATCTCCTACCAATGAAAAGCCTCTTCCTACAGTAATGAAATGACACAAATCAAGCTCTCTTCTAGTGAGCATTGCAACTATTGCAGGATCCTAATGGTCGTCTCTAACCAGTACTCGACTCTAGAGGAATCGTCTGCCTGAGTGCCCAGAAAGTCTTCAGGCCCCATCTTTTTAACTTTCTCTAAATAGGTTTTCTATAAGGCCTAGGGTTGTAGGAGTGGTGCAAGTGCTGATGGTGGTGCAACTGTAGCAGTGGCTTGTCTAAGTAGGTCTACCATCTACTGTAAGAGGGGTGGTTGTGCCTCTACCTATACGGGAGCTAGATAGGCAGCATCACCAAGCACCAGAGTCTCTGGCACAGTAAGCTCCTGGATAGTGGGAGGTGTATGGCTCTCAATAGCTTCTTCACTAAGAGGTAGTATATGATCGCTGATCTTGTCTCACTATAAGGAAAATAGTTATCAACCTCAAGCAGCATAGCAATTCAAAACTAGAATTATTCCTAATGCACTCATGTAAGACTCTAGGCCTAGGAATGCCTAAACTCACTCTAATACCACCAAATGTAACACCTCCTACCTGATCCACTTTCGAACCAGATAAGAGATGTTGTTTCCTGATAGGTTACCCATCTTAATACTTCTCTCACCCACAACTCGTTTAACCTAACAAGAAATATGGTTTACTTAAGGTTCCATAATCTCAATCTGACTTAACTTATCCATATTATATTCTATTTATATGCCACACAGGGTCCTACGTAGACCAAATCATTCCAAATATCATAACCCATTAAGACCTCTTAAGCAAATTATACCGAAATCCAGCAACATAATGGCTGCCTGGGCAAAACCCTAAAAATTTCAACCTGTAAAATACACACTTCTACAATGAATTCATTTATAACCCAACTCATAGGATCTTTCTGATCCACCACAGACTCATTATCATCATCAACAGTAGTTCATATATATAACTCAACAAGCATACGTTACATAACTTTAGTTTACAATATTACATCTCACTGTTATTACAGTACAGTCTACTTTTTATACATGAGTGCATTTATAAGTTATAATGTACATAATAGAGAAATGTAAAATGTACCCAAAACAAGATGACTGATACTGCTGCTCTAGTGAGGTTGAACCACATGGATTATCTACTACCTAAGTATCGGAACAACTGATATGTTAAACATGCGCTTAGCGATGAATTTAATGATTCATACACTTGATTTCACACAACATGCAACATGCCACTTCATATGCCATGCACTATTCCATTTCATGTGACATTTTTCATATCATCTTAGAGGTCAAGCATCATACAAACATGCGATTATGGTCAAAATCAACATGCATCATGATCAGTCATTAACATGTAGTATCATTATATAAAATTCATGTCTATTAGGTCTCCTTTTTATTTTTGTCATCTAAATTATTTGTATTTCATTTAATCAGTCATATTTATCATTTTAGTAAATGGCTTATATCTGAAAGACTACACTTTTAAACATTAGATAATGGGATCTAAACTTATGCAAGGGCCCGTATTTTGGACCTCGATTGTAGCACCCATTATAAATCTCTATGTGTGCAAAGGGTTCTATCTCAAAACCTCAACGGTCGTACCCATCTCAAAGCTTGTGCAGAGGCCCGCATTTTAGACCTCAATGGCTACACCCATCATCAGATCTCAAGATGTGAAGTGGCCCTTTGTAGATCTTAAGGCTACTGCACCCGCCACCAAGTCTAATAAATTATGCAGTAGACCTTAAGGCGGAAGCTTTCACATAACATCATGAAAGATCAATATCATATCATAGTCGTCCTCGTAGACTGACATCTTATAACTGGCCGGTCAACCTATCCAATAGGTGTTTAACTAATATGGACCTCAATTTATTCATTACGATCCTTATCTCAAATCGAACATTTATGCTTAGGAGTCACATAAATAAACATAACAAGTTTTGATTTTTGTTACTCATGCTCATCATATTTAACTCATTATTCTTCTTCTATTTCCTTTCATGCTTGTCTTTCTTCAACTCTTACTTCATGTTTAATCACATTCCTTGTTCATGTCAATTCAAGTAAAATAGACTCATACATTTTTCCTCTCACTTCAATCCTTTAATTATCTAAGTTAAGGATTAGGTCTCATAATTATATTATTCATGTACGTTACATTTCATAATTTAACATTATGTTCACATATATGTCATCTATTAACTCTAAGTCCTTAAACTATAGCCTTAACCCATTAGGCCACCCTAATTTTGAAACGTCCCAAAAATCTCAACTTTTGTGAATAATACTTCCTGGGATGAATAGTGTTTTCCGAAACTCGAGTCACATTAATTAGACCAATAAGAAGTATTAATTATAAAATAATTTTGAATAAAATTTAAAGCCAATCCAAAGTCATTTGGATGATAAAAAACACAAAAGAATATTTTATGGCAGTGTCATATAAATAGTGATCTAGTTTTAGATAAACCATTAATTTTTACTCAAAAAATTTCGGGATCGATATAACCTGATACTTAAAAATTTCAAATAGTCCAATGGCATTGGGATTGGAATTTTTAAACATCAGGAAGTATTATTACTAAATCGAGTTAAGTTTATTAATTACATTTTTATCGAATTTTTAAGTTTTTTGAACGCGAATTTTTATGGGATTCAACAATAATATTTCTAAATATTATTGGACTTTTAAGAGGTGGTAATTGAAGTTTAAATGGTGGAAAATAATTTTTAGGAAGGGTTTTTTTAAGGAAGATTAAATATGGGCCTTTGATCATGAATGAACTAATCCTAGCCATCCATCTTGGGACATATAAAAAGGGATTTTTAAGGCTGAAAATACTATTCATTATAGCCCTCACTCTCCCTTTTCTTTCTCTTTTTGCAGACACTACCATTAAGCCACCATCCACCATTTTTGCTCCAATTTCCTCTAAAATTGCCCCAAATTCTCACCCTTAAACATAAATATATGATGGATTAAATGATTTTGAGGTGTTCAAAGCTTGGGATAATGGATTAATCAAGAAATTTTAAAGTTTTAAGGTAAGGGTGAATAGTACTCATTTTTCGTTTTAGGTTTTTCTTTTAGTTTTAATATTTTTCAAGACTCTACGAGTGTCCAAGCACACGTTTATGTAGTCATTTTATTTTTTTGGAGCTATATTTTATTTATTATGGATTTTCTAAAATGAGCCTGTAATCGTATATGCAGAATTCGATAAACCCAGAGTTCGAAGGGCAAGGAGAAGGCGTAAGCACGTCAAAATGGTGTTTTACAGTTTTTGGTATGTGAATCCAAATAATATATATGTATGTTTATTTTTGGAGCCATTTAGTGTGACTTTGGCATTATGTAATAAATGTGAATGTGTGTAATTAATGTTGATAATTTTATGCATTATGTGTGTTTAAGTATCTTTTGAAATTTGATGATGTGTGAATGATTGAGTGATGATGAGGTGTTTAGCTAATGGTAGCCGAAACATATATCTCAAATAGGGGTGTGTGTTGTTTATCCATGAAAGCTTAATATATGATGAAATGATGAATTATTGAATTTATGTGGAGTGAATATATGTATAATTGAATTTTAATGATGATTATGGAATATGTATGGCCGAAATTTTCATGGTGTTTGTGTATGAATTTTTGGTTATGTTAATATGGCTTAAGTGCATATATGTGCATAATTTACATAATGAATAATTAAGATGTTGATGTTGGCTAGCATAATGAATTTTAAGAATTTGATGTCATTGTTAAGTTTATTATGTACTCAAGTATGATTGAAAGAAAATGCACATTTGAGGCCTTAAATTGGTTTGGCCGAATGGCCTTATATATCCTCTTTAATAGTTGAATATTTTAGTGCACTATAACTATAAAGCATATTTAAGATAAATATGTTTGCACATAATTGTGAAAATTGGATTATGTGAAATATTGAGTAAGGTATGCATATAAGCATGATTAATTTAGTCATATTAAGACTAAGTTCTAAATGTCTATACTTTAAAACAAACTAGATTGGATGGGTTGATCGATCAACTAGGGAATCGAGAGCAACTGCTAGGTACCTTCGAGTGCATTTATCATGGGCGCCTTTGGGCTTAATTATCTTGGGTATCTATGAGTATATTTATCTTAGGCGCCTTCAGGTGCAATTATCTTAGATACCTACGGGTATATTTATCTTGGGCCTTTAGATATATTGTGGTCCCATTATCTGGTTTGGTCTGTTGTCTTATAAGTATGGGCATGTAATTGAATTAAATAATGATAAAAAGATTAAATTGTCTATTTCATATTTTAGGTGCAATTTTTGATAAAGTGGTTATGATAATGTGCTATAATGTTACTTGTGACTATTTTGACATGAAAAATGTATTTAATTAATTATTTTAAAGTTGTCATAATTTATACTTGTAATTTATTGCCATGATTTTAAAGATGTAAACTGCATGTGCATAGCATGTTGCTTGACAAAAAGCATATATATTATGTTAGATTCACCGCTAAGCGAAAACAGCGCATCATGTTTATTTTTGCTATGCGTAGGTTAAATGCACACATATTAGAGTCAAAGCCTCGGTACCACAAAAGATTCAGAAGCCACCATCTATTGGGGTATTTTGATTTTCATTTTATATAATTGTAGTGATGTAAATATAAAGATAGCACTCTTGTGTAAAAATGAGGGATTAGGCCTAATATGTATTTTGGTATTATGTTCTATAAAACTTATAACTTTTAGACTTTCTTTAAAATGATTTTATGAAACTACATGCTTGTGTTAAGTTGTGTTGTGAAATGTTGTATTGTAATGTTTTCATGGAGGGTCAGATAGACCTTGAAGTTGTAAGAGTGTGTTGAAATATAATAAAAGTGTTATTTTTGATAGGTTATTATTTGGGATAGTATCTTAGTACAGTCATTATGCTATCGTATTTTTAATACGATGACCCTATTAGTATGCCTCATAAAATGTGTTTTCAATTATTCACTATTTTTGAAACTTGAATGTGAAAGAAATATTGTATTTAAAAAAAAGTTTTAATTTAAATAGATTTTTCTTCTAAAGTAGTTCGGATATCGGTAAACATGTCACTTGTTATTCGGATCAGGTAACGGGTGTCACAATTTTGTTCCATGTAAAGGTCACATTCTTATCATGTAATTATTCAAGGCATGTTACACTAATTAATTAACATTATCATACACATTTTATTAATAACTATCACTTAAATCCCTTTAATTACCACACACATATGTTTCAACCATTCCATGTTCTCCACCATATCTCACTTTTTCCTTCCATCTTTCACACTATTTAGGCTCAAATTAATGCATACATACCATTCCTAACTAGGTCTCATGCAAATTCATGCCATAACACACAAATGCACACTTTCTATACAAGTACATATACCAAAATTATATCATTTCATAAACCAACATGCATATATCATTAAATTCACTTACTCAAACCTCCAAAATGGCCCTAATTCATCCTTCAAGCTTGGCTTTCTCTCCTTTCCACCTTTTCTCCTTCTTTATCTTAGTCACTATTCACCCCACCTAAAAAACTCCCTCTTTAAACCTTCTTAAGAGAAGTTCTCACTAGAATAAGGATGAGTCGAGTATGGAAGCAATTTTGGTGTATTTAAGTGTGAATATTATGTTGTTTCAATGGGTAAAAGGAAGAAATAATTTAGGGTTCCATGGGAGAGTAAGGAGTCAAGTGTTAAGGAGAAAAGGAAGAAGATGCTGGTTGTTTAAAAGGTCTAGAGTCCTTCTTTAAGTTTGGGATGGATGTTTAGATTAATGCAAAGTGTCAAATGAATGGCTAGGATTAATTCTTAGCAAGTTTTCTTCTAAAAATTCATATCTCATGATCTAAATCTCTAAAAATTTAGCTAATAGGTTTAAAAATCATCAAAATTAGTGTTTTAATTATCCCCCAAAAATCAAATTTTTTCTCCAATAAAAATTATTTTTTCGGGTAATGATATCATAAATTAATTCCATCTAATTACTTCCTGATTTCAGAAAATTCCAAAACCAATTCCATTAACTTAGTTAGAATTTTTTTACCATTAGATCTTACTATTTTTAGAATTTTCTGAGCACTTTTAAAATAATTTATCATTCAGCTTCAATTAAGTCACTATTCATAGGACACTAATAAGCAAATTTTACAGTCCATTTTAACCCATTAAATGACTTCAATTTGGTCCCAAATTTCACTCATAATTATATTTTTGTTACTTCCATCATCATAAGACCTCAGTTCACTCCGGGTTCTCGAAAGTACTATTCACTATTCAGTGGTTCCTATTTAAAACATGGAAAAATCTACGGATGTTACACCTATGCTTATACTTCATTTGCAAATTAAGGAACTCATGTTTATCTTTACATCTTCATTTGCCTAAATCCTTCTAGACCTCCAACATCCGAATAATGGGATGGATGTGACATTTTCTTTCAAGTGCTATCTTGGTGGCAAGCCAAAGGTGCAAAAGTATGGACACTTTCTTTCAAGCATCGTCTTGATGGCAACCTAAAGGTGCAATGAGTGGTACCAAGCACTAAGATAGTGCAAAAGTAAAGTATCATGATAGACATGAGATGCAGACCTGTTAATGTCCTCTATTTGGCATGCCGAACTATCTAGTAAAATGCATTTTATATGTCCTAAGAAGAATGCGGGCTCATGTATCATCACATTTTCATGTCCATTAACATAAGAGCATTACTTAAGTTACATAAAATCCCTTACATAGAGTATATCCATGTACATGTGAGTACTTCAAGAGTACATACCTTTCATGACTTGCATTTAAGCATATCATAAGCATGTTCCATCATATGCATCATATAACAAATCTAGCATAAATTACTCTTGCCTTTCAAAAGAAGAAATCGTATTTTATACAAGTTCATAACTATATACATGTAATATTATTTCATTCATTCATGGACTCACTTTCATAATTATTTCTCATCATACTTAACATCTTTATGGGAAAATTACCCTAATTCACATGTATGCATCATGCCATAATAATGGTCTTTGGTTAAAACACATCAATCCACTTATTATATGTTGTTTAGAGAGGTCATGGTAGTGACCCTTAGGGACTCATGGCCTTAAGGCCCCATTTTCTAGTACTAGTCTCAAATGGCCCTCAAGGATCACGGCCATAAGCCTAATGGTTAATGGCCATAAGCCCCTCAAACTTGACACTTTTATCTTGGTTTAAAAACATTTTGCTCCTAATTTTTGAGTCCTAATTGACTCCAAACTGTAATGCCCATAAGCCAAGGTTTATGAACGGTACTTTTTGGGCCCAAGGGATGTTCCCTGTGGTACAGGGCATCATTTCAAGTCCAATGACTAGCGTATTGGTCATAAAACTTTGATGGGCCTGAAAGTAGGTAAAACGAATAAATTTAAAATTTTAGTAGAACTAATAAATCATTTCGGGTCAAGAACTAGTGTATACAAAGATAAACGAGGTTGTATCAAGACAACTCCTAGAAGTTCCTGAAATTTTAATTTTCTGAGGTCGTTTAATATTTTTTCTGAATATTTTATTCTTGCGAGTGAATAGTGTCAAAAAATCCACTGTTGAATTTTGACTTCAAATTTACGTGGGCCTCAGTGACAATAAGCAAGGATTTTTAAAACTAAAATGAATATTTTTGGAGGTCCAGAAAATATTTTACGAATTTCTAAAGATTAAAAATGGCATAGGGTGAATAGTAACCCTAGCTCCCAAAGGATTTTCAAGCTAAAATTTTGTAGGACCCTTAATGAATTTAATCAAGGATTTTTGTAACTAGAATTATGATTTTTGGAGGTCTATAGAAATTATTTTAAATTTTCAAAGTTAAAAGTAAAATAGGATTTATTTGGACCGTTCGATCGCCACATGGCACAATCGTGGCCACACACCTTGCAAGTGTATTACAAGGGACATGTGTGCATGGACATGGGATAAAATAAAGCCATCTTCTCCCATTTTGCCCTAAAAAGCTAACGCCATCCACCATAGGCTCTCCTCCCATGCCAAAAACTCATAAAAATTATATAGTTCTTAACCTCC
>CANXYI011313472.1:0-11107 GCA_948208565.1 Hura crepitans | reverse complement strand
AGGACATGAGAATAACATTGGAATGCATCAGTTGAAAGACTTATTATGATCATCAAATTTATTTTTAAGAGAAAGTAATTTCCTTATAAATACTGTACTCTTTTTCCTTCGTTAAGTTTTTATCCCACTGATTTTTCTTAACAAAGTTTTAATGAGGCATATTTATAATGTATAGTCCTCCAAGGGAAAGTGTTGTGAAATATTCTTATTATGGATTACTACAAAATATTCCTATATTAGTTACTTCCTTTATAATATTTTTTCTATTTTGTTTTGCTTCTTCATTAGGTATTTGTACCCCTATATTACCCATTATAGGCGGTTCGTAAGATATAACAATAATAAAAGAATAAATATTTCTCATTGCACTATATATTTTCTTATTTTATTTTATTTATTTACAACCGTTATAATTTATTAGACTATTTTTTTCCATTATTAAATATTTTTTACTATATCAAAATTTTTTAATGTCAATATAATAATAAACTGAAAAAAGTGTAATAAAACTTTGTAAAATTTTACAAAATAAACATCTGAAGTGAAATACGGAGAGTCTATATTAAATGAATTCCAACTCATCATTACAAGTAAATATCCAATAAATATTGGACATTGCTTGAAGTGCGCTATCGCTCAATAAGTTCATCATTCACCAGCTTATGAGTTATGATTCATAAAATAATGGTCCATATATGAACCATTAATTTATACTTCAAATTTATTCAATTATCCAAGCTTGTGCGAATATTTAATAATATATTGCAATAGGAAATTAGATGAAACTATAAATACAACTATTAAACACTAAAAAAACACCAAGTTACAAATATTAAAAAAATAAGAAAATCAATTATTATATTCATCAAATGTGGTAAACGGATCGAGTCAAGTGAAAACGGATCGGATCTTAAATGTATCATCACATACAGGTCATAAATAGGCTGGTTATTAGCAGATCAAGTGGGTCATTGGTCGACCCACTCATCCATTTATTTGTTCACTTCTTTTTTATAATTTGATCACTTAATTACCTTAAATTATATTGAGAAACGACAAATATTCACTATTACCATGAAAAATGACCATTATTGTCGAACTTAGGAAAATATAAAATAATTAGAAACTATTACTATGAAATATGACTATTACAAACTAATCTTTTTATTAATTTTGTGTATTACTTTAAACTATTTATGGCGTTATTAGCTAAATTAAAGGCTATTTTATATTTATTATTTTTTTGAAAAATTTTCATTTATATATCATATTTAATTTTTTAAAACTAATTGTTGTGTTGAAACTTTATTATATGGCACCTAAAAGACAAAATTTTCCTTTATAATAATTAATAATGCGACTACTAAATGCGATTATTTATATTTTTAGTACTAAAAATAATATCAATAATGAAATAAAATGATCTCATTCACTAAATAATTGGTTAACAACCCTTTACGACGAATTGCTTTATATTTTCACATTTGAAAGATATGTGGGTTAACCCATGATCCAATTTATTTAGGTCAAATTAGGTTGACCTATGGGTTGACCCAACTCAACTCATATTTTTTTGAGTCAAATGGATTGGATCGTATACGGGTTATTTACGAGTCGGGTTGAATATAGGTAAAAAAAATGGATCATATAAATCGAATTTATTGGTCAGATTAAATTTTACTAGGCCTAATAATTATAAGTAAAATTAATTAAGTGATTTAATGGAAAAATACTCCACCGTCCTATTTATTTTATCACTTTTAAAGAACAAATTTATTCAATGACTTGTCGCTTTTTAAAAAAAATAAATTTATTCATTAAATTATCACCCTATAAAATTAAAATAAAAACTATTACATGTATTTTAACTTTATTATTCTTATCATTATCAATACTACATTTAGTATATCATTAACATTTCTTTTTAATTAAAAATTCATGTATAACAATTTTTTAGACAATAATAATTAGACCTATCAATTTTTTATTTTGATAAGAATATCCAACTCAAACTTGTCCGAAAAATGTGATTCAAAAACAACCTTAACCCAAAAGTGCATGATCCTTTGAAAAAAAAAAACCCTAACCCTAACCCTAACCTAAAAATTTAAAAATCGATCCGTGGGTCATATGAATTGTTTTAAAATTGATTCGAATGAATCAAACCATATAGATAACTTGCATGATATTTTTTAAAATATTTTTAATTATTTTAATTATTAGGATAAAATTATTTTTTTGAAAAACACAAATCTATCAACGTTATGTAGTTTTTAATTTATAAAAAATGTTTACAACACTAAACTATAGAATCTTCTCTAAGTTGATAGAGATGAACTTACAAGTACTTTTTATTAGTATATAGTAAATTATTTTGTTTATTTTAAAATTTAAGAGCTTAAAACTTTTTTAAATCATTTATGTGACTTGATGTATTTAGATAAATTATTCAATATAAAGATACTCCAAATGAGCTTCTTCTTCTTATTATTATTATTATTATTATTTAAAAGAATAATTTTTTTAGAATTTGTATAAGTTATTAATATTTAAAAATTGTTGAAATGTATTGATATTTAAAAATATGAAATTAAGATTTAATTTGATAATACGAAAATTAGTCAATATGATGTCATAAAAAATGAATTTAACCCAATTATCCAATCCAATCCATCCAAAACCCAAAATGAAGACAAGTCTAAATTAATAATCATATAATTTTTGCCTTTTTGTCATTAGCCAAAGAAAATTCCTTAAAGTTCTATATGAATAAAAATTTTAAATTTTTATCTCTAGAGCTTTTTTAAAATAACAATGTGATAATTTATAACAAAATTTTCCTTATTTTACAAATTGCTTTTCAATCAATTTTCAAATTTGTTTGTAAAATTTTTAAGTATTTTTACATCTATTAAGTATTCACTAAGGGGATGTATTCAATTAAGATTTTAAACGATTTTTAAATACTTTGATAGACTTTTAAAATATGAATGACATTAGTTACTTTTCTAAAAAAGTATGAATGATTTTAAATAACTTTTATTAAATCACTTTTATAGATTTTGAATTACTTTTATAAATTTTCATTTTTATTACTCAAATTCATAAATATTTTATACATTTATTTTTATTACTCAAAATAACATTTCATTATTGATTTTAAAGTAATCTAATTAGATATCAAGTTTAAGATCTTACAAAATAAAAAAATATATGTGAATATAATTTGAATTTAACTCAATTATGTTTCTGCTTATTAATTAAGAATAACATTAAAATAATAAATAAAGTTTGAGTTAATTTTTAATTAAAGTCATATAATTTTAAATTCAACAATTAGATATCTAAAGTTTATGTAGCATTTCAATTAAAATTCTCTATTTATTTTTCTATTAAATTGAAGAAAATTTTATTTTTTTATTAAAAATTATTTTTTAAAAATTTTTTATAGTAATTAGTGTTAAAGATCAATAATAAATTTTTATGATTTTTATTAAATAAATTAAATAATTTTCTTTCTATTTATTTGTATACAGCTAATATTTAATTATATAATAAAAGAAATATATAATTTTATCGAAATATATTAGAAAAAATATACAACATTTATTTTCTAATTTTTCTTTAATAATTAACGTAATTAGAGATTAATAATAATTTTTTGTCCTTTTTATTAATTAAAAATTGAGTAATTTTCTTTAAATTTTCTCATATAAATGTTTTTAATTATTTAATAAAAGAAATAGTTAATTTTATAAGAAAATAATTAATAAATAAAAATACAACATTTATTTTTTATTTTAATTGAGTGATTTTTTTTAGATTAATTTATTAAAATTTTAATTGTGCGTATCAAATAAATAATATGTTATTTTTATATTTTGACGAGTTTAGTTTTTTTTTAAATGAGATAAAAAAAATTTTTAAGTTTTATGTATTTTTTATATTTTTTTATTTGAATGAATTTAATTTGACACAACAATATCAATTTTAGAGGTAATAGCAAAATCAATTTTAGAAGTAATTATAAAGAAAAATTTTAAATTTTTGAAAATCGGCCTTTTTTTTTCTTCTTATGACAAGTCAATGAGTGAAAGTTTATGGATTGAGTGGAAGACAAATATGAGGTTGAATATATAAACGTTTAACTAAAAAGTTTTTAAAAATTCATAAAAGTCATTATACTTAAAAAGTAAAGTCATAATTAAATACATGTAAACTTTTTTAACTTTTAAAAAATTATAATTAAATAACTAAAAACTTTTACAAATTTTTAAAAAAATTTCAAAGTTTTAATTGAATATCTCTAAACTTTTAAAATATTTTAAAAATTTTAATTGAATACACCCAAACTTTTTTTAAAAGTAAAAATTTTAAAAAGTCATAATTAAAAATACCCCTGTAAGTAATTAACTATAATAGCAGTGATATATCTTCTTATCAATTAAGGGTTATTTATAATATAAATATTAATTGTATTACTTTCAAATAATAGTAAAAAATTATAATTATTTGATAAATGGCTTGTTAAGAATTATTAATCAATTAATTAATTAAAAATTTTAACCCTTAATTAGAAAGATAATTTTAATTTTTAATAAAAAGCTATGATTCGATTAGTAATTAAAAGTCAATTCTTTTAACATTAATTTTTAAAATATTAGTATTATTTATAAACATGATAAAAAAAAAGTTAAATATAATGTGTATGATTGATTATATATGTCATACTTTTTTAATTTTTATTCAAATTTATTATTTTCTTATTTTAAAAGATATTTTACACTCATGAAAATATATCAAATTAATATTATATTTTTCATTATAGTACATATATTATAAAAATATTGAATCACGTTCAATACATGCGATCAATTTATTAATTTATATAAAAAAATGAATTAAAAGAAAATGAAAAGCACATAGATTGTTGCTACAGTGTGTAGTGCCTATTAGAGGTGTTCATGAACCGGTTAATTGATCCATGAATAATTTTATTATCCAATCCATTAATTTTGGTTAACCACTAAATCAATTTCGGTTTTTAACCATTTTTTTCGGATCAGTTTTTCGATTAACCATTAAAACCGTTAAAATTTTCAACATATAAATATAATAAAATTATACAAATTGTAAAATCCTTTTCAAATGATTAAAAATACTTAAAAATAAAATTACAAATCAAATATAATACTCAAAATAAAAAAAATGAAAAGAAAAATCAAGTTGATTTAATTAATTACATGAATTAGATATATTCAACATAAAATTAATAATAATATGTCTATTATACACCCATCAAAGTATATAAAATTGATTTAAGAGATAATTCACTATTTGTTTACTAAAAATATGCATTACAATATTTTAAAGACTAATGCATCATAATATTTATAAAATAAAATATTTTTTAAGTATGAAAAAATAAAAAATAAAATATATATAAACCGGTTAACCGTTGACTAATAATTAACTATCAGTTTCTAAAAATAAAAACTGTATACTACAAATATTGGTTCGGTTAACTTAAAATTCGATTCGATTCCGGATTGATTCATCAATTAACCGAAAAATCGGTTAACCATGAACACCCCTAAATTGCGTACAGATTAATGCGCACCATAGTCGTTAGATCTTAAATATTATTTTATTTAACAGTTGTATTGTAATGTGTGCGAATTTAATCATTGTCTAAGAATATTTTCTAAAAACCAATACGAATTTTTTTTTTTTTAAGAAGAAAGTTTCGGTTGAATAAAAACATATTTAAGGAATTAAAACAAATGAGTTTCAGTATAGTCATTCAATAAGAGATTGAAAAAAAATATACTGGCTCTTCGTAATTTACAATACATTTGGGAAATAAATATATACGCACAGTAACCGAGATTTACCTTTATTCTATGTAATATTAAAGGATTAATTAGCTAACCATCAATTGATTGAGGGGTATAAGGATAATATTGTAAATTTACATTATCTGGAATTCTGCATACCTAATTCTGACCAACAGGCTTTTCCATTAAAATTATATTTACCGAATTTGGGTAAACCAACAAGCATTACTTCAATAATTTGTAAGAATTACTTTATTGTCTTTTCACTTAGTTCGGCCAAGTTTGACCAAAGAAATTTGGCAAAAAACATTATCCAAATGAAAAGTAGAAATGAATTTATATAAAAATTTAACCAAGTAGACAAAGATTCGCAAGTCATGGAATTGCTAGCCTAGGATTTGTTCTATTAACTAGCTCTGTATTTATAATATTACTAGATATAGGGCGCGGGCGCGCTCTGTTCTTGTAATATAAAACACAAATGTAAATATACATATAGTATAATAATATATGAATACAATTTATAACTGAAGGAGGAGGTAAATATGCCTGCAACAGCTTACAATTTACAAAATATGGAAAGAAAAGAAGGGGGAAGGGAAAGGTAAAGGTAGAGGAAGAAGAAATTGGCAATAGAAAATAGGGCCCGATTAACAGTATAAAACTTACTTTAGCACATGATTTTGGCAGAATTAAATGACCAACTTGAACAGCATCACAGGCATTAAAAACCTTCCCAAACAACAGCATAATATTGGAATTTAAACTGGTAAATGACATAGGTAAGTTCCACCTTAATTTTAGACAACTTGACAAAGACATACGTCATAAAAGCATATATATACAACTAATTTTCATTAAAATTGAAGGATACTCTCTAGACAACTGCTGTAATCCTTTGCCAGTACCGAGGAAGTAATTGAGATGCTTAAAGATGCCTTGAATGGGTCAATGAGAACAGAAAATTGGATATTTATTCGCATTGTGGTGATGTGAGGAGGTAGGCATCTGTTGCAGCAAAGGAACGCGAACTTTTAGTATTTGAACAATTTGAACCAAGACACATTAACAAGGCGATCATAGAACTGCCTTCTTCGTCTCCATTGGATTGGATCCGATCTAAGAATCTATAGATAGCAAAAAGCATTGACAAAAAAGATAATAATAGATAAACATGATTTTGAGTAACTTTGAGAGGAATGTTTCTTCCTTTCAGGATGATCATTTGTCAAGTGAAAATTCTACAAAAGCGAAGGCAATTGATGCACATTCGCTGAGGTTGATAAATGGTGGTTTTGAACTAACCAATTTGAGCTTTAGATTCTCAACTGAAGCAACAGGATTTGAAACCTATTCCGTTGTCTAAAATTTGCTATTAATTTGTAAATATTATATCAAGAACTTAGAAGTTCCAAGAATTAAGACCCTACATCAATGCACACTTTAGTTTTAATATTGAAAAGTAAATGTTCAGAAATCTAAATTTATAAAAATTGACCATGAGACCTTTTATCATGGTCAAGTCAAATTATTCAAATATTAGAAAATAACAAACTCAAGCTAATGCAAAGACTAAACAAGAGCACGAAGAAAATAAAGTTTTGGAAATTCAAAATGCTTATCATTTCATAATAACTCAAATTCAAGCAAAGATGCATACAAAATGATAGCTTTATAAAGTCTTATTCATAACTATTGTAGTATGTTTACGCTCATCTCAGATGTCGGCTTTGAACCTAGATAACCACTTTGAACTTTTAGATTATCAATTGAAGCAACATGTTTTGAAACCTATCTATACTTTATTTTATACGAACAAAAGAATGATAATAAAGAGTAAAAAAAATTCAAAATTCTATAAAAAAAAGTTAATTCTCTAATGGATAGCTATAATAGTATTATAGATAAGTGAAATAGATAAAATCATAAAGCCCTAATTAAGTAAACACATTGAATTTCTTATTCTTTTTTTTTTTCTTTCTGCTCCAATTCACTCCTATTGAAATACCAGTAAACACACATTGAATCAAATTTATGAGTATAAAAGTAACTCAGATTTATTATATCTCAATATGAGCTTTACTTATATAATTAAATAAGACCCTTCCAAAAACACATAATTTTCTCCAGGTACATTTGCGAATCAGAACTCTATATAATAAAAGCACTAACCCAGTTATTGGGACAAAAAAGATCGCCCAAAAAAGAAAAAAAAAATATTAACAATTGAGTTTAGGGTTGATGGGAGGAAAAAAAAAAAACCCACCAATTGGCAATTCAGATTAGTGTTGATACGAGGTAAAAAAAAATTAAAAAGAACATACCTGTTCTAGAATCTTTGCTGGATAAACTATTAACAAAACCGTCCTTGCTACATATCATTGCAAAACCTTTGGAACCTATCTGTCTTTCTATTCCTGCCCTCAACCTATTAGTAAATAACTAAACTGTAATTTTCAAAAATATGATATGTACCAAACCTGGGTAGCAAACACTTGAAATTCTCCACTATCAACAACATAAAAGCAATCACATTCATCGCCCTGCCATTCAGAATATTTATCATTGTTGTTATTATTATATTAGAAATGAATATTTCAATGAATTTAGAAAATAAGATGGCCGATAATGTTAAAGTGTAATTTGTAGCTGTATTTCAAATTCTATTTCTATAAATTTGAAAATAAAGATTATTGATAATCTTTATTTAATGAAAATCCACACAGTATTAAGTGTAGGTTTTGTACCATCTATAGATTAATGATTTTGCGTAATATTTTGTAATTTTTTAGGTTTCATCACAACAAGTTTTGAACACAGAATAAAGAAAGGGAAAGAAGAAAAGGCCACTTTGAGGGAAAGGGGTACCTCAGCTCATAACCTCTTATTGTGGATTGATTGGAACTCAACTCCTATTGTGATATGAGTATTCATGTTGAGTTATGCCTCCAATCGTGAGAGTGTTCTAACAATGAAATAAAATACACCATCACAAATTGAAATTTTAAAGATTAGAGAATTGGTAGACAATGAAATAAAGTAGTCAAGGGATCTCTCTCTATGTATAAATGTTATGAAGAAGATAAGAAAATGATTTTACAAGGTTAAAAAAAAAAAAAAAAAAAAAAGAGCTTAATAGACTTAAAATTTTAGAAATGAAAGTATAACTGTAAATTCATCTCCTACCCAATTAAGACGCCTTTACATCACTTTGTTTTATTAAATGAAAGGCAAAGGAAAACAAAGCTAAGCATGAATATCTCTGAAGAACAGAAACTACTTTAAAGCACATCTAAGACACTCATCAAAATACAACTATTTCATAACGAAAATGCAATTTCTTTTCATTATAGATAAACATAATGGACAATTCAATTAACAAAAAGATAAAATTTCTAAATTATCTTCGACCTAGTGCAAAAATATCAACTCTAGAGCCTTACTATTTTGACATGACAACAATTTCCATTCCGTAAGCATGCTAACTTTTCACAAAGATTTAGTAAGACACTAATTTAACCATAAATACGTAAATTTACAGTTAAAAACAAACAGGAGAATGTTGCAATACCAACATTAAACTATATAGAAATTATGGTAGTAAGACCATCTCAATCTCAAATTTCAAACAAAATTGATAAGTAATCAGTATATATCGCACTAAAGATGTAAGCATAGTGAGCAGATGACATATCATATCAAAAGCATGCTCTTTATAACTGATTCAGATCCCAGCATCTAATATGAAAAGGGAAGGGGGAAATATTGAGAGGTCAGGAGAAGACTTCCAATTGAAAGTTGGGCACGTTTGTTCTCCACAGTCAATCAACATATATCTTAGTACTCAACACCATCACTTTTTTTTATTGAAAATACAATAGAAATGCAATTCATAAGATAAATATATCAGCAAAGTAAATTTGAATAAGACACTACATGGTCTAAGTAGTACTTGGATATTCCAAAAGCCTCATCAATCACCCGATCATATTCATCTATCGTGACAATAAGATCACTAGGGTAACCTATTAGCAGAAGAAATAGGAAAGATTAAAGCTGAAGAGAGAGCGGAGGAGAGGGGAGGAAGAGAGAGAAAGAGGTACCTAATTGATGGGTTTTTGCCTTTCTATTGTTGTCCACTGGGTGGTCAATCAAATCAATTGGTGAAACTACCAGGGGATTCTTCGCACTGAGACCGATATTGCTGCTACTTTGACTCATATGTTGGTGCGAGTCAAATGAGGTTCGAGAACCAACTCGGCAGTCGAAGCCTGTATCCGCTGTAGCGCAATGGGCTATAGTGAAATGGCCAATTCCCGATCCAATGCTATTAATTCGCGTGAGTTGAGTTTATTGGGTAATTGGGCAAAGGGGCAAGTTTATTGTTGGAATTTATACATAAATACGTCAATAAAGATAATAATTTTTAAAAAAGTTCTTAAAATAATTTTTTTACCAAAAATGCATCTATGTCATTTATTAATTTCACCTTATAACTGATAGTACTCCTGTAACTTCCCAACAATTCTTCCTCGATTTTTTCTCCTACGATCACTCTTTTTCTTTCCTTTCCTTCTTAATATATACACTGTTATATTTTCTTGCCTAAAATTTCTGCAGATCATAATCTGTTACCGTATTTTTCTTTAAGATCTTCTCTTCTCCCCAACAATTCTTTCCCGATTTTCTCTCCTACGATCACTCTTCTTCTTCCCTTTCCTTTCCAATACATACACTGTTATATGTTCTTGCCTAAGGTTTCTACAGATCATAATCTGTTACTATATTTTTCCTTGAGATCTTCTCTTTTCTACATAATTGCATCGCTTAACAAATAAAAATCTCTATCATAACAGGTAATTTCATATTAATTATATGCACTTCTGCTATATAGATGTTTTCATCTCTATTATTTTATATAATCTATTTCTTTTTCCTTTCTTATTTTTTCTGCTGCTGAAACTAAATATTTATACCATGATTATTATTGTTTTGTTGCTCATTGATTGCAGCAACCGTAATTAAAATAAATTTTCCCTTCCTTATCCCTGTTTTTTTTTCCTCTTTAATATGTCTTACCAACGATATTTAATGATTATATTTATTTTGACTCAATATTTATTGAATGCTTATTTTATAAATTTTCAGAATGATTGATGATATACCAATATTGATTCAACACAATGGACATTGGATTGAAAACAAATTTCAATATTATGAAGTTACTGGAATACTAATCCCTGAAGATTGCAAGTTTGAATTACTTCAGG
>CANXYI011313406.1:0-19401 GCA_948208565.1 Hura crepitans | reverse complement strand
AGCTTATTGCTCGAGCATAGAATAAAAATTAGATGGGAAGCCGTAGTACTATGATATCATGGAATAAATCAAACATCAAGCATATCTTACCGGGGCTAATAGAAATGACAAAATAACTATTAGGCAATCAGTTAGGAATTTATTCTTGAGTGGGAATGTGTTGTACAAGAGAAATTATGATACCATACTCATTAGGTGTGTCGATGAAAAAAAAGCTCAAAGGTTCATAGAAGAAGTGCATGAAGGGTATTATGGGAAATATTTAGGGGGCATTCTTTAGCCTGAAAAATACTCTAAATGGGGTATTATTAGCTAAAGATAGAAACTAATTGCTTACATTTCACATAAAATGCCACTTATGTCAAGTTTACACTAATGAAATCCATACTTCATCACTATCGTTGAAAGTAATGACATCCCTATGGCCTTTTGCTATGTAGGTGGATATCATCATGCTTATTGAATTAAAAGCCTCGAAATGTTATTGTTTCATTTTAGTAGCAATTGACTATTTCATTAAATGGGTGGAAGATGGAAACTAATTGCATGCATTTCACACAAAAATGCCACTTATGTCAAGTTTACACTAATGAAATCCATGCTTCATCACCATCATTGAAAGTAATGACATTCCTATGGCCTTTTACTATGTAGGTGGATATGATCAGGCTTTTAAATTAAAAGCCTCGAACGGTTATTGTTTCATTCTAGTAGCAATTGGATATTTCACTAAATGGGTAGAAGCAGTATCATATGCAAATATGACCAAATGAGGGGTGATTAGATTTTTAAATAAAACATCATATGTAGATATAGCTTCTTAGAAAAGAATGTTAGAGTCGGTGCAAAAAATTTTAACAATAAGGAAATATCTTATTAATGTAAAAATTCAATATTATTCATCACAATTTAACCCCATATTGCCCAAAAATGAATGTTACTATGGAAGTCACGAATAAGAATGTCAAAAAGATTATCTAAAAGATGGAAATAACTTATAAAGATTGGCATGAGATGCTTTCACTCATATTATATCGATATCAAATATCGATAAGGACATCTACAGTGGCCATATCCTATTTCTTGGTATACGGGACGGAGGCTATCTTAGTAGTAGAAGTGGAAATGCCATCTCTAAGAATAATAGTAGAGGCAGGCCTATATGATGATGAATGGGTGAAGACACAATATGATTAGCTCAATATGATTAGTAAAAAGAGATTAATGACACTGTGACATAGGCAACTATATCAAAAACATATCTTGAGAGCTCACAAAAAGAAGATGAAACCTAGAGAATTCCAAGAAGGAGATTTGGTGCAAAAAAAGATCATATTGCAACACTCAGATCTTTGAGGACCATGTGTAGTAAAAAAGATCTTTTTAGGAAGGACCCTTATTTTGGCCACAATGGATGGAGATGAATTGTTCGAACTAATAAATAGCGATATGGTTGGAGATACTATGCTTAGAAAGTTCACTCATGTATTAAATGTATGGGTCACTATTAAATGAATTCGATTTATCATTATTTATTTCCATTTTGAGGGATTACTATGCCTGTTCCAATTCTTTTTCTTTATATCCCTTCTTTATAATACATACCAAAAGACATTATACAAGATAAAGTTTAACATGCCAATTAAGAAAAAATAGGATAAATTGCTTATTAAGTAAGAATAATAAAACAAATAAATATAGATAAAGGAAACGGGACAATTCTCAATGCAAAAGCTAGCGAAATAGTAAACATAAACAAGGAGGCAATAAGAAAAAGAATAGAAAAAGAAAAGTCTTATTGGCAAAGTTTATAACCATGCAACCTCAAAGGGTTTCACAACATATCATTCATTAAAGGGTAAAGCCAAGGATAAGGAGAAGCTCATTCGTTTAGGTTTAATATTACTAAAACTTAAATCTTGACCATAGCCTTCTAGAGAACTCTTAGTAATAGGATTGGTATTAATTAATAAAAAAGATGGAAGTTCATAAGAAAGGCGAGATATTTGTTATCTTATAGCTATTATATGAAGAGGAAAAATGAAAATGGCATACCTTTTTAATTATTTAGTTTAAAAGCATATAATGTGAAGATGCTATTAAACATGATATTTGCAGAATATAGGAGATTATTCTTTTTCTAGAGTAATACAGGGGCAAAAATGTGGCATATTTCTGATGAAATATATGCAAATAAAAATATTTTTTTAGGAAAATTGAACCATTTAGGTTGAGCCTATTAAAAGATAGGATTTTAGATCTTAATGGTTGAGCCCACTAGAAGGTGGGAACACTGTTTCAAAAATCAAACCACTCGAGTCAAGCCTCGTAAAAGATAGGATTTTGAACCCCTAATAGTTAAGCTCATTAGAAGGTGGGAACATTGTCTTAAAAATTGAACCATTTGGCTCGAGCCTATTAGAAGATAGAATTTCAGACCCCAACAGTCAAGCTTATTAGAAGGTGGGATTACTATCTTGAAAATCAAACCATACAGGTTGAGCTTATAAGAAGATAGCATTTCAGACCCCAATATTTGAGCCTATTAAAAGGTGGGATCATTATCTTGAAAATTGAACCATTCAGGTTAAGCCTATTAGCAGATAGGATTTCAAACCTCAACGATTGAGCTTATTGGAAGGTGGGATTACTATAATGAAAATCAAACCATTTAGGTCAAGCTTATTAGAAGATAAGATTTTGGTCCCCAATGGTGGAGCCTATTGGAAAGTGGGACTACTATCCCAAAAATTATGCCATTCAAGTCAATTTGATTAAAAGATAGAATTTCTCGAACCCTTCCGATCAAGCTCACTAGAGGGTGAGACCACTATTTTGGAAAATCAAACCATTTTAACTATAACCATGGGAATTTAATCCATAATGTTTTAGTCCACTAGATGGAAGGGATATTGTATTAGAAAAAAGAATCATTTTAATTGAACCTATTAAAAAAAGAGCAATTCAAATCATAATGTTATAGTCAACCAATAGGGGTACTTGTAAGAAATTGAACCTTTTAAGATTTAAAGTTCGAGTTGTATGGATAAAAGTTGAATGTAGCTCCTTCCAATCGAATTGCTTTATTTTATTTTTGCACACCTTTAATTTCATTAAAAGAGTGCAAAATGGGGCAGTTGTAGATACCCCAAATTGTTTGGGTATATCTCACTCAAAATAGAAATAATAGCTGTTAATCGATGTTTAAAGTGATTATCAATATTATGTTTTTGTCTTATCGTATTCAATGTGTTAGGATGCCTAAAATAATAATTATTATTCTAGTATTGTTCTTATTTGTCTTATAACTAGTCATAACATTTGAATGTCATAGATCATAAGAAGTGGATTCTTTTAGTCATAACCCAAGCTAGATTAAGCCCGAAGAGTTTACTAGTAGCCAAAATTATTTCATGTTTTATTGTAGACCTGTGCTTAATGGGTAAACCAGATTTGGGCTTAGGGCCCGATTATTTTTATTTTATTGTTATTATTTTTTTGATATAACTAAAAAAGAAAATACATAAAGGTAGATTAGGCTTGGCGCCTGAATACAATAAAATATTTACACATGTTGGCTTTGGGCCTAAATTTAATATGATGCAATAAATATTATAATACAATAAATAGGATATAAGTTAGGCCTTAGGCCCAAATCCATCAAATAACAAACCAAGATTTAATTAGGCCTGTTCAACCTAAACCCAAGTCTAATACAAACAAATAAAATTCAAAGATATAAATACTATGGATCTCAGGTTAAAGTCCTTTTATTATAAACTAAATACATTAGGTTAATTTCATTTAAGCTCAAGTCTAATACAAAATGAAAAATTGGAATTTAAATTTAAATAGGAGAATTATTGCTTTTAGAGGAGAGGGTCGTTATTTCTACAAGAACCAAGGAATAAAATAGATTAGTCCATGATAAAAAATGGAATTCAATAGATAAAACATAAAACTAGTTAAAGATATGATACTAGTAGAAAAGGGTAATATTTGCACCATTTTAGTTATTATGGATACATAGTAATTTATCCCCCATAAAAACTAAATCAAAACTGCATTTAAGGAAGGGTTTTTTGAAATACAAAGAGAAAGTTTTGAAATAAAGAAAGGATAGTGAAATACAAAGGTGTTGGTGAAAAAAAGAAGTTAATGAAAAGCAAAGGAGTAAGTGAAGAATAAGGAGGTTGGTTAACACTGTAGGTGCTTTCAGTGTGAGAGAAGAAGATTGAAGGACAAGTACCATTTATTTTGTTTTTATGTTTAGAAACATGGTGGTAGGTTCTGAGTTCTTTAAAAAAGGGTACTTTCTTGATCCTTCATTAAAGAATGCAAATAATGTTAGTATTAACATTATTTCCATGGTTTAGAAAACATTTTAATCATTATACTTCTAAAATATATTTGTTTGCTTATAGTTGCCTTCAGATTTCATGCACATCATTAAGGTTTTTTTATTTACAGTTCACCAACATATCGAAAATGATGCCATGAAATTTTATGCAGTTAAGATTAAGTGTAGTATTTTAAAACTTAAGACCACATAAAATATCCATGTTATGCACTTAGGGTAAACTAGTAAATAAAAAAATAAAATTCAGATTTAAGAGGCCTCTGCTTTATCAATGGGCATAGAATTCTAATTTTTCTTTAAAAAAATCATCGCATAGAGAAGTTCTTTTTTTTTTTTATTAAATCCAAAATGCAAACCAACATATAAGAAAAACACATGAAAATTAATGGTTGAAGATAATGCGAAGTCAGATTTTGAGTAAATCCATTATAAAACATAGATATGAATAGAATGACTGAGTGAATAATTATTAACCTTTCAAATTAATAAAAAATTTTAGATTCACTTACAATCTTATTAGATGCTAAACATAAATATGTAAAAATATATAAGCATGTTTAAATAATAATAATAATAAACAATAAATAAAAATAGACTAATAAGTATGGTAGAATCGCATATGATAAATAGTTGAGTTAAGCTCACATAAATAATATAACAAAAAAATCAAGATAAAGGAGAAATAATTTTTTTTGGATCTAGTAGATCCTAAATAGGCTGAAAATAAAATAAATAGATGTGAAGAATTGAAGAATGAAAAATATCATAGATTTTACTAATAGGCTAGAGTATTCAAACAAAAAAAAAAAAGGAAAGTGGATGAAAGCTTCAAACAACAAAGAACATTTTTTAAATAACCATTTTTTTATTCTTTTTATTTTTTTTCTTCTTTTTGTGAAATACAAAAGCTTTCCCAAAAAAAAAAAGGTAAAACAAAGATCCTTTTAAAAAAATCATCTAAAAAGTATATTTTCAAAAGGGCAAGTTTGTTTTAGATCTAATACAAACTAAATTTACAAATAATAATAATAATAATAAATAAAAAATAGTCAAAAATAAATAAACAATAGGTCTAACTAAATCTAAAATAGAACATGTCAATCTGAGAAATGGAAGCAAGGTTAGAGATAACAGAAATGAATACATTTAGAAAAAAACTCATATTCAAAACTTCTGGAGAAAGGATGAAGATTTTGCATCGTAACATCCCAAAATATAATAACACAATGTCAAGTGAAGAAAAACCTTTTCCTTAAAAATAAATTAATAAAAAAAGACCGTATCACAAGAAAGCATTAAAGTTAAAAAAATAGCAATGATAAAATGGAAGAAAGATATATCCAAAAAAAGATTTTTTTAATAGATTAGAAAGAGCTTCTACCAAAATCTACGGCATCTTCCCGAAGTTTAGATTTGAAAATTCTAAGAATACAAAGTAAATAGTTAATAACCAAAAGTAAAAAGAAAAAGGCATATATAAAAGCAAAAAAAAAAGAGAGGGAAAAGTCCTTAACTTAAAGGATCAATGACACTGGAAAATTAAAACAAGTTGTAAGATGAGTATGAGAATTAATCAGAATGAAAGGGATGGACATAGATAATAATAAAGGATAAGGATATCATGAATTAAAGGAGAGATAGTAAAAGGGAGATAGAGAAAGAATAGTAGAAGAGGAAAGGAAATAAAGAAATGAAGTATGCTATAAACAAAAAAATTGAGGGATGAGAGTAAGAGGGAGTGGCGGCAATATATAGGCTAAGAAAGAGAAAGAGGCAGATGACAGATCGAAATAATGAATAGGGATTTTTATATCTAGGGTTAAATTAAGAAAATGCCATTTTACCCTTATCCTTGTGGCCATATCTTTTCTTCTACTAAGGGTATTTCGAGCTTTTCTCATTAGAAAATAATAAAAAAATCTAAAATAAGTGATAATCATTTTATTTCTTTTAGCCATTTATTAACCTAAGTGATAATAATTATTTCTTTTTTGTGTGATAATAAAATTTTAAGATACTTTCTAGTATAGTAAGCTTTCTTAGTTTTGTGTTTTTAAAAAAATTAAATTAAAAAATAATAACTACATTACTAAAAATATTATATATGTAAAATGTTTATTGATTTGGAATTTTACTAATTCTTGAACATTTTTTCAAAACCTATGTCTATTTATAATTACATGTTGAAAAAATTAGAATAGTAGTTAATTAAGGAACAATATTGTCTTATGGAAATATGTAAAATTTAGTGATAGTTTTTTTTAGATTAATAGTGTCATTTTACGTGGAAATTAACAAAATTGGATTTAACCATTTTTATAGCAATTTTCTTTCTTTTTTTTTTCAGTTCCATTTTACTCTTTAATTAAAGTAGTTAATTTCCCTCTTGTATAAACTCTTAATACTATTAGAATGTCTAATTATAAATATGACCATAAGTTAGATTTTTTTTTTGGCAATTTTCTTTTAGGATATTTTATAATAGTCATAAAAGCCATGTACAATCACCAATAATTTTAAATAGAAAGTAATTTAGTAATTTTATTTTAGAAAAAGCTATTCATCATTTATTTATTATGGATTAAAGAAAATTGATATCTTTCTAAAAAAATAAACTAGGATCAACTTAATTTTTCTTTACTAAAAAAATAATAATAAGGAAATTCTCACCAGAGCTAAAAGTGACATATTTCTTAAATTATAATCAATCTTTTTAGTACGTCATAATTCTATATTAAAAAAAATCAATTGTATCTAGGTATCAATGCATAAATTATCAAATCTAAGTTAGTATCAACTCTTTAAAAATAAATTCTCTTTTTCATAGAAAATAGCCATTTAATATGGTTGAGTATTAACTCAAAATTGTGTTGTATATTGACATTGAGCATAATGAAGTAATTAAGAATTATATCATATATAACATCACATAATTAGGGACAATATGGGGTGCCTAATACCTTTCCTATGTGTATAAAGACTCTCAAACCTAAAATTCTTTTTAACGTCTAATTACATTTATTTTAATTGGTGGCGACTCCCAAACTTTTCATGTACAGTGACTAATTCAGAAGGGTTAGCTACAATTATTATTATCAAAACAAAAAGAAGAAAGAAATTATCTCGAAGAAATAATCTATTTTAAAAAAATGAACAAAGCCCCGTTGTGGTTTTTCAAAGTGCAAATTTAATGCTTCTTTGACCATAGGTAGTGTTAGCACTAGCTTTAGAGCAATTTTCTAGAATTGGAAAGCAACATTTGTTAATCTGCTTAATTTCTTAATAACCTTTGCCTTTATGTAGTGAAGTTTTGGCATTATAAGTAGTGTTTCTTTAATTGGTTAAGAATTTCTTGAGTCAAATTTGCATAGACATAGATACTTAAAGTAGTACTCAAAGCTTTTCATTTATTGGTCAAATATTGGTGTACTTTTGGGTTGATAATTAGTAAGCACAAAATTTATCTTATAAAGGAGTTAATTTTTCTCAATAGTGGATACAAGTGAATGTCATTATGTATTTGTTAGCTTGAGTAACTAATTTGAATACTAATCTTCTTTTTTTTTTAATAAACCTTCTTTTTTTTTGTTAAACTTTTGTTTCTTTTAGCTCTATGATTAGTATGGAGAAAAGCAAAAAAGCACATAAAATAATATCATATTAATGGCTAACCCTATATTAGTAAATTTCAAAAGAAAATAAAAGGGTACTCTAACAAATATTCTAACTATTAGGTTTCATTCATACATTACGTATACAAGTACAACAAAAATTTGAAGTTAGAACTGAGATAATGATCATCATCCCATTAGAATAAAATGAAATTCAAGAGATAACACATGTAAAGTTCACAACTTTGACCTAGTAATTATGCTAATCTTATTTCTCTTTCTACTTTTTGTTAAAATGTCACAAATTGCAATAGCTTAAGCACATGATCACATCTAGTAGTATCCATACAAGATATTGAAAGCTCAAAAGACCATAATATGTTTACAACTTATGTACTGGAAAGGAAAATTAGTTTTCTTAGAGAGAAAAGAGGAAATTTGCACATAGAGTAAGAATTCATCTTAGGGTCAGAAATATTTGGTTTTCTTACTTGTATGAGGAAATTTTAGCTTCCTACAAGATTTATAGGATAAAAGGCCCTATTAAATCCCTTCACAAAATAAGGCCTAAAGAGCCCCATTTCCTTTTATGGGCATTTGGCCTATATAGGTCTTGTAATCACAATACATATTTTTGCCATATGTACCCTAATAGACTCTATCTCTAATTTGGCCATATAACATCTCATGCTATAAATTAATGCTATTTTACAATGATCTACCTATCCTTCAAGCGTATGAGTTATTGGGTTTCTAAACACATTGGTGTTGAATATTAGTATAAAATTACATCTAAGTATTACTTTAACTTGGTCTATTTTTAGCTATTTTATTAGTTTCTTATTTTTCTTTTATTTATTTGTGCTTTTATTTCATAGTTATGTTGTGAGGATAGTGGTATAATACTAGATAGATTTTTAGCATTTTATGTTTCTACATGAGCTTCATGTACTTTCCTTTTTTGTTTAAAAAAAAGTCAATTACTTCGATTTTTTTAAAATTTAATTGTGAATTATTTTCTTATTAAAGCATTTCATTTTTCTTGTTTATTCTTTGCTCCAACAATTTTTATATTACAGCATAATTTCTACTACTCACCAAGTGTTCCATAAAAGTTCTATGAGGAAGCTTCCATTGCTACAAATGGGAGAAGTGTGAATATTACTCAGCCTTTAATTCCTATCTTCAAAGTAGACTTTTATGAGTTCCAGAGTGTCAAAATAATAATGTTATTCAAGTTTCAAATCTTTAGGGACCTTGTGGAGAACATGTATGCTAACCCAAATGAAAAGAATAGGTTAAGGGAAAAAAAGAAGAACGATTAAAAGGCATTGTTTTTAATCCAATATTCTGTTCATGACATGATCAATAGCCACTATAGCAAAAGAAGCATGGAGACATTGAAAAAGGAATTTCAAAGCTTAAAAGAGGTAATTACAATAGAACTTAAATTATAGTATTATAACATCAAAACCTTGTTTATGAAAAAATATTAAGTCTACGTAAGAGTTTTTAGCTAAATTATGAAAATAGTAAGTCAAATGAGGCCTATAACAAGAAACATGATGATTAAACTATCGTTGAAAATTTTTTAAAGAGTTAGAATTATTATTTTGATCATTGGAAGTACCTCAACTAAGGTGCCTTTAGGCTTAAAATAGGTATCAAAACATGATAGGAGCTCAAGTTTCCTTCACAAGGCAGTTTACCTTTAAAGATAAGTGTGAGTAACCACTTCGTAGGTTAAGCCGTGAAGTAAACCTAAGTGATTCTAGGTTTCAGGAATCTCATTTTTATTCATGCCTACCATATAATACTAGTTCTATTGTAACGCTCGAAACCTCGAATCACATGAACAGTATACTCTAGGCTCGAGTGATGTTCCCCGTGGTTCAGGGTCATCATTCTGAGTCTGTTGACTACATATTGGTCGAAAAACTTTAACTAGCCTAAAAAGGGTCCAAACGAATGAAATAAAAATTTTAGCAGAACCAATAATTCATTTCAGGTGATAAACTATTGCTTTCGAAGATAAAATAACTTCGGTCGAGACAGCATCGGGACTTGAGAATGTGCCCGGATAGTCTCAAAAATACCACACCCTGAATCTCAAAAAATTCTAACCAATAATTCATTTTAGGTCATAAAACTATTACTTCTGGAGATAAAATGACTTCACGCCGGGACAACCTCAGGACCTGAGAATGTGCTCGGATGGTCGGAAAAATACCACACCTTGAATCTCAAAAATTCCATTGAGTATGATGGTGAAGGAATTATAATTTTCTAAGGGCAACATATATTTTTTTTGAATATTTTATTTTGGCGGGTGAATAATGCCAGAAAGTCAACTATTGTCTTTTGACTTAAAATTTTACATAGATCTTAGTCTCACTAATTGATGAATTTTAAAACTAAAATTAGAATTTTTGGAGCACCAAGGAATATTTTACGAATTTTTGAAGTTAAAACCCGATCTATGGTGAATAGTGATTTTTGTGTTCGATGGAATTTTGGGTTAAAATTTTGTAAGGTCTTTAGTGATAGTAATTGAAAATTTTTGGGACTAAAATGGGAATTTTTGGGGACATGTGGAATATTTTGTGAATTTTTAGGCAAAAAGGTGACTTAAAATGGCATAAAAATTGGTTAATGGCCAACTAGCCCAATCAAATGGGTCCAACCCATCTCATATTCTAGAAATTTCATGAATTAACCCTTAAATATAAATCAAACCACTTTCTTCCACCCAAAACACCCTTGGCCGAAATTCTCCCATGGTATTCTCCATTTTTATGGCTTTTTCTCTCTCCTATTTCTCACCAAAATTCATGAAAAATATATATAATTAGAGCCTCCATCAAAATTAGATGCTAAACCACTCAAGAGAGTGAAGAAAGAAGCTCAAAATTGGGAGAATTTACATCAAGTGAATAGTGCTCAAGTGAGGTAAATAACCTTGAACCTCATTTTTTTTATTTTTGATATAGGTAATTTAGGGGATTCTAAGAAAGGCTATGTTTTCAGATTTTGATTTGGAGTTATGTGTAATTTTGTAGAATTTTTCAAATTTGGGAGGCTTGTATGGAAAAATGGAAAATGGCGGTTCAAGGTAGAGGAAGATGGATTTTATGGTTCTAGAGTGGCTTCAACATGATAGGGATCTTACTATAAGTGAATTTAACTGAAACCTATCATGTATGTTAAGAAAAATAAGACATTTAGGTTTGGGTGTATGTATAGAAGTTAGAGTTATATGTGTATTCATATGTGTGTGGATGTGAATTGTATGTGATGAGGTGTAATTGGAGGAGATAAGATGTTAGGGATGTGAATTGGATGTGGAAAAGATGTGTGTGCATTTGTTACATGTATGACCACATGTATGCCATGTCATGAATGTATGTATATGGTATGGTAACATGTAATGTTAGGATGGCATTTATGATGTATGGCATGTAAATGACATGGATTGATCAAGGAATGATGTGGTTATGTGAGAAAGATTAATAAGGAATGGTATGTGTATGAGGTATGAAGGATAGATATATAGAAATATGGGATATATTAGGTAAAGTGGAAAATAGTGTACGAAAGAATAACAATTTATTTAGGAGATGTGGAATAATACGTAAGTTTGAAATAAAGAATTCATGAGTTAAGGTAATTATAATATTGGATAAAATAAAGTATTTTAGGTTATAAGGAGTTAGGAAGAAGGAGATATAAAAATAGAGTAAAAGATTGGTGAGAACAATTTACCAATGGAATAGTACTACTTACGAAAAAATATTGGACCTATAACTATCCAAAAATTATGACTAGATGAAATAAAATAATATCTGTGTCTTTTTAGCTGGAACTTGAGTAGAATAAATATATGGTAAATTGGAAAGGTAATTAGTTGAGCATAGCTGAGCTAGAGTAGAAGAGCTGATAAATTACGGATGAGTTGAATAAATAAATTAGGAAATCAAATAAGAAATTATGAAAGCACCAATAAGGTATGGATAAAAATTTAAGAAAAATTTAAACATAAACATTTGGTGTACTGTGGACCTTAAACAAAATTGGTAAATTATGGAAACATAAAGACAAGTGAATGAAAGAATTATTTTAAAAGATTCCATGAGGCAGAGTGATCTATTAATTGACAGTACTGAAAATGAGTATTAATATGAGCATAATAACAAAGAGAAATTGCTATGAAACTTGGGAACTAACTTATTGCAATGTAATAGAAGGAAAATGTGACTACAAAGACCATTGAGTAAAATTTTAGGAGTAATGGAAGTGAGGTATAATGAACATAAACTAGCAGAAAAAGTAAACCAGAGCTAGGTGCAAAATGAGATAAAAGATAATTGAACGATAGTAATTAGAAGCATGGTAAATGAACTGAGAACACAATAAACTGATGAGATAGGAAAAATGTTGATTGAAATTTGATTGATAAATAAAGTATGTTGATCACATAAAGAAAATGAGTTACTATAAATATTTTAGATAATTGAGATAATAGTTGTGAAAGACTACTGGAAAGAAATCTTTGGACTATTGGTTGTGACACACTGGATAGGTTGACCGATCAACTAGGTATTAACAGCTGCTAGAGGTTAGATCTATACAGATTTTAGCCTATAGATGGCAGGTGCAGCTACTGGGTATTGCTTTGAGCTTGTATGCTCTGGGTATTGGGAGGCCTGTGGCTAATCCCTACTACCCATTTGTGGATATTAGGAGGTCCCACGGGACTGATCCTTGTTATCCACCAGATTGTATGATGCTATTGTGATGATTGCATTGGGATATTGGAAGGTCCTATGGGGATGATCCCTAGTATCCCCTTTTCGATATTTGGAGGTTCTTAGTAACTGATCCCTGCTATCGGGCAATAGGTGTGTACAGACGCTGAGGTCCATAATGTGGGTTACTGTACAACTAGATCTTTTTTCTAGTTCTCGGATTGAGTTGGTGCAGTAGCCAAGGTCTAAAATAGGGACCACTGCACATTATGATCTTGTTATCCAGTGGTTAGGAGTTCTTCCTGAACCTTGTTAGTATAAATGGGTTAATTAAAGGAATGGAACAAACTTTTAAGGCACTATAAAGAACTGTAAGAAAAAGTGAAAGCATTAATTTAAGACACTATAAATAACTATAAGAAAAAAATGAAAGGATTAAGATAACTTGTAAGTAAGTAAGCAAAGCAAGAACACGAACATAAGCTATAAGGAAAGAGATGAAATAAACTTATGTGATTATAATGATATTTTTAAGAAGGGTAATAGACTAATAGAAGGTTAAATAAATAAGGAAACTTGCAATTAGAAAATAAATTAACAAAGAGGAATTATCGAATACTAAATAGAGTAGTTAAGAAACTTATGTTTATATATACACCTAAAAATGAAGTTGAGAGATTGAAACTAATCAAGGAATAGCCAGGATAGATGGTTTAGTGATATTAATCATGTAACTTAGGCTTGTGGCGTAATAATTAGAATTGAAGAAATGTTAGCATGGATTAGAATTTCATAATAAAGGAAGGTTACATAGAAGTGAGATAATATTTATAAGTTTAGAGGTGAAACAATATTTGTAAGCTCAGATTAAGTGTTTAGTTGAAATAACATGATGCCATAAATGAAAAGTCTTAATTAAAAGATTTAATAGAGAGATTGGGAATAACAAATTAATCTTATTACAAATTATCGTGTGCTTACATGTAATAGTGATACATGATATGTTTGGTTAAATTCACCACTGAATGCATACTTAGCGTATTGGGTATTCAATGCACATGTATTAGATCTGAAGGTGAAAATGGTTACAAACAACAGTGTAGCTGATGACTATCCAGGTATGATATTGTCTGAGTAAAATGTGTTTGCTTGCAGATAGAGGCACTTGTGCCTGTGGCTATAGGTAGTTTAGTAATATGATGTGTGAATAGCTATTTAATTAATGACAGATGAATATGTTGGCCTAGTGTTAGTGTTTAATGAGTTCTAGATGTAACCACATCCTAGATTGATGACTGGCTACAAAACTAGACACACAGATGTCATATGCCTGTGAGGTCTAATACAGATCACCAGAACCCTTAAATGAAATTTCTAGATTGATTGGGAGAAATGCAAATAAAAGTTAAACGAAAGGCCTTTGGGGCAATCTAAGGATGGGTGACCTCATGAGAGGTAACACGCTATGCCTATTTCCTATGAAAATGGGCAGGAGGTGTTAAATTTACCTAAGAGGTTCTAAGGCATGTTAAATCCCTTTTTATAGGCAGTTTTATAATTCTAAAACACATTTGCATGTTATTCAAACATTTATTGAAATATGGAAAGTAATAAATAGTAAACTATGAATTACATAATTGAAACATGCTAGTAATTTCATAATGGGGGACTTTGGTTTATAAAATCACTTTTTTCATTATAGATCTTTGGTTCTAGAATACTTTTGATTTATTAAAACTCTTTTTCTCTTTGATAATATTTTATTATTAAAAATCCATCTTATTATTAATCTAAAACATTTTTATGATTGTGAAAAATTGGTTCCAAAAATATCTTACCTTAATAAAATATCATTTAATTTATCAAAGATCTAATTTATTATCTAGAAAGAAAACATTTTAAAACTAACCTATTATCCCATGTAGGGCAATTATACATGGAAATGATTAAAGAAATAAAAATAAAATAAAAAGAGCCTTTAAGCTAATCCTATACATCCAAATCTAAACACCTTAAAACAATAAAGGAAAAGGATAATTAAAATATACAATCCAGAACTATGACATAAAATACATCATCAATATTATCCTTCTAGAATTGAAATAGTAGTCTCTAGCAACTATCACACAGTTAATAAAAAGAACAATTTTATAATGCTCATTTGATCAGACATAGGTGATCATCTAATTGGGTGAATTTTCTTAGCAATAGAAACCCACTAAAATCTTAAAAATGTCATTTTTATGTTTAAAAAATACACATCCATTTAGATGAGATATTTGTCCAAACAGATGACAAAACAAAACTCTTAATAACATGAAAAAGAAAAGAAAAAAATATCATTTTTATTTCTATTATGAGGATATACTTCATTAGATATAATGTTAATCTAAAAGTATAAATATTCTTAAAAAGATATAAGCCTAAAGAGTATATTACAATTTTTTAAAATGGAATTTTTATTTTTAAAGCCTTCCTTATTTGATTAGAAAAGAAATGGACATTCAATCAGATCAAAATCTTATCTATTATAAAAATTCAAACCTGAATTTTAAAAATGTCAACTTTATTTAGGAAGAACATTCATACGATTAGATGGACTTGGTCATTCATTTTAATGAACATATGTCCCCTTTGTCTTGAGGCTTTGAGATCTATAATCATCCTAGGTTGATCACAAACTCTTATTTAATCCCGATAAATAGAAAAAAATTCAAAAGAATCTATAAAAGAAGATTAAGATGAGTATTTTTAGTTTATTTTTGGTATTTTTCCTCATGTCAACTCACTACTAGAAAGGCCAATACTTGTGCCCCTGGTTTGTTTTAATAGCTCCTTTTACTTATGGGTGGTTTTCTAAAAGCTTTAGCCTTTCTAGTAGTGAGTTGACTTGAGTCAAAGTCTATTAAGAGTTGTGTTGCCTTAAGGTAGATAATTGGTCTCTTTTTTCTAGAGGTGTTTCTAAAAGCTCCTCTACTTGGTAGTTGAAACTTGAGTCAGTTTACTTATGCTATGCTTTTAAGAGCAAAATATAGCCTCTAGACTGTGTTAATTTTGTGACTAATTTTCTTTATTAAAGATGATTCCAAGAAATTCCTTTACTTGGTTGGTGTGACTTGTGTTGGCTTACATATGTCATGTTGTTAAGAGCTAAAATGGCTTTGAGATTGTGTTTTAGATGCTTTTAAGTGTCCTTTTTAGGTAGTTTTGTGAGCCTTTTAGAAGCCTAAATTTTGAGTGAATGTTCGGTAGTTGTTTGATAGAAATTTGGAATTTTTTTTTATTTTCAAGGCCTTTCAGTGAGAGTAAAATGGGTAAAATATTGGCTTCTATGTTATCCAGTCAGATAATGTATTCCTATCAAAATGACAAAGAAGAAATATCCATGATGATAGATCCTTAAGCAAGGTCTTTTAACACTGTGAGGGAACATCATCATTTGTCTGGATAAAAAAACATCTAATTAGATGAAGCCTTAACGCTAAAGGAAAATCAAGAACTATCTTTAAAACCAAAGTATAGAGAAAAATTTTTATTTGAATACAGAGCACTCATTTGATTGGGAAAAGCATTATTTGATCTAAGGAGAACCCATGAAAGAAAAAAAGATAAAAACCTTTAAGGTTTAAAAAAGGCTTTTTTATTTTTAGGAAATGATTATATCCAATTAGACTACATGATATCCATTCAGATGTAAGCCATATTCATCTTGAAAACATCAAAACTTGACTTTTAAGCAAATAAAAATAGGAACTTGAATCATTAAACATTCATCCAATCTGATGAACTTTGTCATATGTTTGAATAAATCTAGGTCTCACTCCTAAGCAAAAGATCTCAACTTGAGTCCCATTTTTAGATTTTGAGACTTTTATGATTGCCTAGGTCAATCGTTGATCCTTATTCTTCTAATAAAAATAAAAAAATTCCAAAGAAAAAGAAAAGATCAAAGTAGAAAGATGAAAATATAAAAAATAATAAAGAATAGGGAGGAAGATATTTGCAATAAAGCAAATGCAAGATAATGTTGCCAATAGGAGAAAAATAGTGTTTTCAATGTTTTCCTCTCTTCTTCCCACTCTCCAAAGATATTTTTTGTTGCTTAATGATAATAAAGTGCTTAAAATTGGCCAAAAGATCCTTTACAAATCAACTGGTGGCTTTTAAAGGGGATGAAACCAATTAGGTTTGGTTTCCATTTATTTTAGTGAGGATAGTACACATGTTCTATCCAAGGATTTAGAAAAGTTTATTCGATCAGATGAAACCCTCACCTGTTTGAATAAAAGTCTATTTAGTTGGACATAATGCTCATAAAAGGATATATTAAAAGCTTGTTTTCCTATTTTATTCCAAAAACAAGGTAGGCATAATATACCATTAGTAGCTTTATCATTGTGTCTCCTTTTAAACCATATTTACCTATATTGTAATGTGAACTAGAATGCATTTTTGACTAATATTCAATTGTAAATAAAAGGCTTTCTTAGACATAAGTAAACTGCATAGGCTAGATAATTTTCTCACTTACATTATGCACTATTATAAGCTTGTTAAAGTTAAAAACTTCTTCATTGTAAATCATAAACTAGTTAACTAATCTTTTCATTAAGTTCTCCCAATTTCATGCATATTCTTCATTAATAATCTATCATCTATATAAGTATTTATATATGTATATGATTATTAATTAATTAAAATTAGGGATGTCATAGAAAGAGCCATTGGTGACATACTAGCAGAATGCCTCTAAAGGAGGATAAATAGGAAAGAACAAAAGCTAAAACTGTGGCTTCAGGCCCAATCATAAATAAGATATGGCCTTAGGCCTAATAACGGAGATCAGGTATATCTAATGCTAATTGAAAAAATAGGACATGACTAATGCAATAGCTATAGTAAGGCATATCTAATGTCATAGCTAAAATAAGGAATATATAAGATATGCAGTATTACGATCTCTACCTTGGATTCTAACTAGCGTTCACTTTAGCCTTTTTTTTAGTTAATTATGGTTATATACTTCTTTTAATTTACTTTTGCAAATTAATAGAAAATGAATGAAATTGTAATATGTAACAAATTTTAATGCACTTTGCATTCACATGAATTATATTGTACATCTTACATATACAAGCTTATAAATACATACACTTGTTATTTTTCTTTAGGCTACAAAAATCATATACTATGTAATGCCTAAAAAATCACCATTATATGAATAATACTCTCGAGCTCTATAAAACGTCATTGAGGACACTGAAGGATCATATAGTAGCCAAAAGGGGTAATTGGTCAAATGAACTTTGATCGACCAAAAAATGATGAAAATAAGTGAACTAAAAATTTTAGCAGAATCAATAAATCATTTTAGGCTAACAACTAGTGAATAGTGATTTCAGTTGGGGTTGTGCTGGGATAGCTTCAAAAAGTGCCTAGATGGATGTAAAAATATCACACTTTAAAGCTTAAATTCCAATGAGTCCATTGGTGAAAGAATTATAATATTCTGAGGTTGTTTGATAATTATTCGACATTTTTTATTTACGTGAGTGAATAGTAACCCTAGATCCTAAAGGAATTTTGACTTAAAATTTTATGAGGCCTTTAGTGGGCATTATTAAGAATTATTGGCACTAAAATCATGATTTTTAGAGATCCAAAAAATTATTTGAAAATTTCAAAGTTTAAAAGAAAATAGAATTATTTAGGGCTATTTGATTGACAAGTGGTGTGATCGGGGCCATACACCTTACCAATATATAAGGGTGCATATGTGTGTGTATGTATGGGATGGAAGGAAATCATCTTCCACCTAAATTCTTAAAAAAGTCGATGCCACACCATAATAGACTTCCCCCCCCCCCCCCCTTTTCTTCACTCTTCTCCCTCCATACACTATAAAAACTAAAGAAATTTAGATGGATTTTGGCCTCCACGATCCCTTGAATGCTTTCTAAGTGATAGAACTCAGAAAGGTTGCCCAAAATTGAAGTTATAAGGATAAAGTGAATAGTAACTTTTAGTGGGTAAATGATCTTTTCTAAGGTTTATTATTTTTTAGAGAGTATTTGAAGTGTAGATGTCATGTGTGAAGAGAGATTTCAATTTGGAGTTATCTGGAATTTTGTATGAATTTTCAAATTTAAACCCCAATATGCCATTTTGGGAAATGGTGGAGAATGGAGGAAGAGAAAATTGATGGTTTTAAAATCGCTTTGACATGACTTGGAGCCCACTGTAAGTGAATTTAGCTGAAACTTACATTGTATTTTAGAGAAACTTGGAATTGGAGGCATATGTATGTGTGTATGGAAGTTTTATTAGTGTGTATGGGAATAATGATTTTATAGTATTATGCATGCTAAGATGTGAAATTAGAGTAGAAAAGATGGTATAAATGTGTTTTGGATGTGAAAAGTATGTGTGAGCATGTGAGGTAAGGATGGCCAAATTCTTGACATGTATGCCAGAATATGTATATGTGTACATGGCATGTGTACATAGGATTAGGATGGTAATATGATGTATGATATGAATGTGACATGAAATGTGGAGATATGTGCATGATTGTGGATTAAAATATGATAAGGCATGATATAAGGGAAATGGAGTGTGAGATTAATATGTAAAGATATGGGTATAGTGTATAATGTTAAGTGTAAGTTTAAGAAATTTAGAAGAT